>WJFB01001408.1:0-31932 GCA_009870185.1 Pygmarrhopalites habei | reverse complement strand
AGAGAGAGAGAGAGAAGAGGGGAGAGAATGAAAAGACTTGAATTCTCCTAAACTCCACAATTCCAGCTTGAAGGGAGGAACAGGAGCAACAGAGACTAAAGAGAGAACTCAGTGCACTGCATACTGTCTACACACATATATTGTAGATGTAGGTGGTATAAATATGGTCGTACATATATCACTACTTTTCCTAATGAACGACAATCTACGTCCTCTAAGAGGCTTGCACAAACAAACTGTCTTTCACTTGATTTCCTACGGTTTACTAGGTTAGACAAACTGCACAGTCACCCACACCCCACACACACACACACGCTCACATTCACCCTCTCTTTCTCTCTTCACTCTTGGTAAATAGTCAGACACATAGCTCTCGCAACATATTTCCGCAATTCCGAATTTTACTTTTAGTTACGAAGAAATTATTCTGTAGACATACCAGTCTCGACCGAGGCATACAATACGTGGACGTACGTGCTTGTAGAATATAGTGTAGAGGGAATGAGTGTATAAAGTGGATTCATCATTACATAAGAGATTCCAGAATTCTCAAGATCCCACAAAAACTCCCTCCTATGCAATGGAAAGCTGCCTCAGTGTAGGGAGTCAGTTATATATATATTATATTGTTGGCTTATGAATAGTTTCTCAATATTTAACTTTTATGTATTGCATATAAAACCAACCTCCTTTTGATGATTTGAATGATAGGGGCGGTTGGACTGGCTCATCCATACAAACGCACAACATGAACAGAAAAAGGAAGGAGAAACACACAGAGAGAAAACCAGAGTTCATTCCATTGTGTGTGTGTGTGTGTATGGTGCTCGCTTTGTGTATACTGGAAGTTTTGTAGTGTACCTACTACCTACACAGTATACTTTTTTGAATCATTAAAATTTATTGCGTATACACTTCTTCTCCCTCCTCTCCCCACCGATTTACTATATTTACGCATACTTTGGAAAATTATTTACTAAAAATTTATCTACACCACAAAATCTGTGCACCACAACCACCACAAATTCTATGCTTCCGCAAAAAGAGAGTACATCTTGGGAGCCTACAGTCACTTTCTCTTCGCCTTGGCCGCAGTAAATAAATGGTGAGCAATAAATCCGTCCTAGTGGGGCCAATGCCAAGAAAATGGGTTTGCTTTAGATACTCCTCTCTCTCTCTCTCTCTTTATCCCCTCTCACTATCTAAGCGGTCGTGGTTGAGAGGGCGGAGACTAGAAAAACCATTTCTGTATTTAAATATTTCAAGCAAAAAAAGAGTGGAATGGGAAAATCATTTTTTCCAGAAAATTCACGCATATTGTACACACACACAACATGGACTACACGGCAAATACGAAGGATAATTTAAAATATGAGTGAGGAGATGACACAACATGGAGAAGGGTAGAATGGGGAAGGAGGAAAAAGAAAGACAGAGGAAAAAAAGTCTTACCGTGGGACCCAGACAGGAGAAGAGTCACGGACGAGAGGGGCAAGGCGTTCCTCAGACGACGGAGAAGATTGCGGAGGCAGTTGTTGACTAGAAGAAGAGGCTAGAAAGTTGGTCGTAGTGTTGGTGGTGTTGGTTGTGGAGGAAATGGTTGATGGGGGAGAGTCAAAGGAGGACCGGAGTGATGGAAAACTTTTAGGCAGTTGAATAGCATCTTTAGTCCCTTGAATGTCAGTTCCTATGGCGGTTGTGGCAGTCGAGGAGGATAATCCGCCTCCTCCTGAAGAAGCAGAGGGTGAGTCTGAAGAGAGTATTGTACTGGTTGAGTCGGCTAACAGACCAAGGCTACTATTCGTATTTGTTCCTGTTCCTCCGGCAGTCGTCGTTGTCGTCAGACAAGACGACGACACCGTCGTCACACAAGAACCAACATTATTTGAATTTGAATCCCCACCACAACTATGACTATTACTACTATTGGTTGAGGAGTGTGGTGGATTTGAATTGGGAACACCAGACGGATCACCACCAGAACGACCAGTTGAAAAACTGACCATCCGGCTTGTCAAAAGTTGAGGTGGCTGGGATGACACTTGCTGCTGTTGTTGTCCACTATTTAGATGATGAAGCGAGTTGTGGAGATGATGAGGAACTGAGCTGGGTGCTGGAGAAGGTGGGGGTGTTGGTCCTGTTTTTTTGAAAAAAAATTAAATAAATTCAATTAGACATTTTGTGAGTGTAGAAGGCCAATGTATAGAGAGAGAGATATTGGCAGAGAGTCTGGCTTCATAATGACATCATTCGTATTTCCAGTCATAAAGGATCATTTGCATAATTTTTACGAGCTCAGCCCAACAACAAATGTTAACTTGGATGAGCGTTTGAGAGAAGCATATGTTCGTTGTCTACTTAAAGGCATGTATAGCTTTGGCTGAGCCCTACTCAGCCTTGATGCTAGACGCCCCCCTCAAAAATCGACGATTGGGTGTGGATAGAGAGAGGAATAAATTTTCCGCTCCCTCACTTCAATCTTTTAATATATTTTGCATTGGAAATGTGGGCAAAAGTAGGTTTAAAACATGCCTAGTGCACATTTAAATGGAGGGATTTAATTCAGGATGACAAAACGAGTAGGATTTCATTTAGCTTGTACTACACGTAGGAGAGTTGGGATGTATTTTAGGTACAACTTTCGTTTTTCTGATGGGGATTTTTTTTAAATCAGAGAAGGATTCTGGAATTTGATAGAGATTCCATGATGGAATCTAAATGATGTAGAGAGGAAACAAATGAAGCAACAATTGTGGCAAATTGGAGTAAATGCCCTTAGGTATCATAAGCCATGATATATGATCATGATCTCGTAGTTAGTTTAGTGGCAAGGGAGAAGCCATATTTCTTCAATAATGACATGATTCAATGAACAGAATCGATATTTGACCTAATCCTGGACATACGGAAGCGTCTTAGAGAGAGAGAAATGACGCAATCAGCTTTGAGTATCTATGATTTCTTCCCATTCCCTGCCCGATCTAATTAATAAGCTTTGAATTGGAGAGAGAGCGAGAATCCTAATCTGATACGATGAGTAGTAAAATCAAGGATATATAGAAGATCATGTTATCATGTTCCATGTCAAGCTGAGCTTGGATGAACTTAATTTAAACCCGTCTATCAAATGTCTGTACAGGGTGTTTCACAATTTGTCCACGAAAGTTTTTGTCCTAAGATCATTCCTTGTGAATCCTGTACAGTTTCTTTTGGACAATTTGACTCAAAAAGTTTGCATTTTTTGTAGCAATATTAATCGCAAAATTGACAACCTTCTCAATGTTTAGCTTGATCTATTTTTGCTTCCACGTGCCTTAGAATAATTTCCAAAGTCAACATTTTCCAAACACAATTAATACACCACAAGACTTGTAGTGGAGGAAGTAGACCTCAAATTATTTTCTCTAAATAGAGGTTTGGAGTTTTTGGAACGTGTGGAAAATCATGTAGAAGCTATGAAACACCCTTCGTGTAATCCATCCTCTACTTACACACACACACACACATAAAAGCTATGTATGTATAAAGTGTGTTCGAAAACTATAGGACATTTTGTTTTTGAGCCGTCATTTTGTGACCCCTTCACCCCATGACCTGAAAGTTGCAGGGCAGATGACCCACTTAGTGTCACGTGTTGTGGCCAACAAAGACCAAATCCGTTGGCGGGAACGCGAGTTTTTCAAACGAATGCACAAAAGTGGTGTTCGAAAACTATAGGACAGGGTGATTCTGGAAAAGTTCATTTTCCATTCACGGCAATATTTTGTAGAATCAAGGACTCATGTGGTCAAATTCTGTTAGCTACGATGAAGGGGCAACTATTTAGACCCTTCACCGGGCCTATAAGTGGAATATATGCATGTGTCCATGAAAATCCTCAAAATTGTCAGAATTTTTCGTAGTTTGCGACAACTGCCCTAGTAATTCATACTTCCCACAGAAATAAATTAAGCCCAGTTGACCTCTCATGACCCTTATATGTCATACCACAAATCTATGCCAGATGGGATAAAATCTGTCTCCATAACTCTCAAAAAAATCACACAGTGATAATGTCGTATTTGAGATATTGGGTACTGGTCCATAAATGGTGTAACAACTTTTGACCACGGTGACCGCGAGATCAACCACTAAGGGGTTTGAAGCAGGGATAGTGGTCCATCATATCCTATAAATATGAAGCGTTTATGGCTGCGGGCCCTGTTGGATCAAGCAATCGAAGTTGATTGGTGATTTTGCCCTATGTTTTTGCATGCAAAATAATAGCAGCTGCACTAATTGGGTTTGCCATACTAAGCCCGCGGCCATAGACGTTTGATATTTATAGGATATGATGAACCACTATTCCTGCTTCAAACCCATTAGTGACCTGTCCCGAGGTCACCAGGGTCAAAAGTTGCTCTACCACTTGTGGACCAGGACCGATTTCTCAAATGTGAATTATGACTGTGAAATTTATTTTGAAAGTTAGGAAGGCATAATTTTATTCCATCTGGTATAGATGTATGGCATGGCACATAAGGGTCATGAGAGATCAACTGGGCTTAATTTATTTCTGCGGGAAATATGAATTTCTAAGGTAGTTGTCACACACTCCGAAAAATTCTGACAATTTTGAGGGTTTTCACGGATATGTGCAGATTTAACAATAGGTATGCCAGGTCAAAGGTCTGAATAGTTGTTTCTTCATTGGAGCTAATAGAATTTGACCGCATGAGTCCTTGATTTTCCGAAATATTGACGTGAGTAGAAAATGAAATCTCCTAAATCACACTGTCCTATAGTTTTCGAACACCACTTTTTTAAATTTGTTTGAAAAAATCGTGTTCCCGCCATCGGATTTCGGTCATTGTTGGCCACAACACGTGGTACTAAGTGGGTCATCTGTCCTACAACTTTCAGGTCATGGGGTGAAGGGATCACAAAATGACGGCTCAAAAACAAAATGTCCTATAGTTTTCGAACACACTTTATGAAGGGAAAAATTAGATGAACAAGTCAGAGCCGCTTTCTCTTTTCTCGTTCAACTTCACAACCCCGAGTTCACTAATAACCACGAGACGAGGAAGGAGGGGAAAGTGGATAGATAGATTTTTACCATTCCATGTATCTACTTACCTTGGAAAAGAGGTGAAAGGAAATGACTAGTAGATAGATATTTAGAGGCGATGGTGGGAAATAAATCAATACTTTTTCTCTTGTCTCAAAGAATAAATGTGTAAGGACCGGAGAAAGGCTGGAGAGAGAGAGAGTAGGGAAGGGTAGGGCTACCTTCCAAGGAAATGCAGTGGGAAGGAAGAAACGTGGCCATGGCCAATCTATCTATCCACCAAAACCCCAGTCTTCTCTCTATAAATCTGTTTTGTATATATATACATCTACACACGATATAAAAGAGAGAGAGCGAGTGAGTGAGTGTTCTTCAACAAAATGAAATGGGTGGAGAACTACCTACCTAGGATCAAATGCTTAATCTACTACGTACGTACTTACACTACTATAGCCCAAGACTCTCCCCACTTTCTCTCTCCACGTCTTTTTCTCCTGATCAAAGTTGCCTAACCAACTTAGCTGGGAGAATTCGTTCACATTGTTACGCTGGTCGCCGTTTATATATATGTATATATATAAGTCTATCTATATAGCTTCAACTTTCTCTCCCGCTTTCTTCATTTTATTTCTCCTTGAGATTCCACCCTCCTCTCTCTCTCTAGCTCTCAGTGTGTGTGCTGGTTTCAAGAAGCCCTCTTTTCTACCTTCTAGGAAAAAATGTCAGTCATTAGTTCGTTCTACACACGGAAAAAGGGGCCATGTGTACGGTTACGATAAGATATGTGGAGTGAAGAGTGCTCCAATTTCAACGTCTATGACTATATTACTGATAGAGAGAGAGAGAGAGGAGGGGATGGATATCTTGATATTCCTCATACAAACGTAATGTATCCGGCCGTGGCCTTAAATAGTAGTCCTGCTGTTGGTGTAGCTACATACATAATAGAGGAGGAGCATCAATGTGTTTGTGTGAAACATCTAGATTCGGATTTAACGGTCTTTGGTTATATCCAACTACCCATCCCCCTCCTCCCCCGTTTATCAAGTCGAAGCCATGCCCCAGTAAAAGTTCAAAGTGTCTTTCCCCTCGCTCTCTCTCCCTATCTTTAACTAGTGTGAGGGAGGAAGGTTAAATTCGATTTGTTATGACTCTTCTCCTCCTACATTGAAGGTTGTTCGTCTAGTTGTAGCCAGTAGTTTTTCCCCCTCGTGGCCATCACAATAAAATCATTCTATATTTTACCCAGTAAAATTATACGGGGAAAGTTTTCCCTGTATTCATATTACAATTAAAATAAAAAATAATTCAAATAGAAAAGTAGGGAAAGAGATGAAGAGAGAAAGATGAAGAGATACTCACTCATAGGATCTAAGGCTTCCAATTCTGGATCATTACAGTCGAATATATTTGACTCGGGTCGACTACTGCTGTCCCGGACTCCAAAATTGTCCTCAGCCGAGTTGACCATGTCCATTTGATGATGATGTTTCCCTTTATTATTACTCAGTGGAAGAATCCCTCCACCTCCAGGTTGTGAAAGTCCTGTCCCATTTGTCACACCATTATTTCCCCCACCAAGGTTACAAGGATTAGCTCCACCATTAGTGGCCACAGCGTCTGAGGGATGATGAACTCGTTGACTTCTCAATTTGATCTCCTTCTCAATCTCGGATATTTGTTTCTTCATGAGGAGGAGAGTGGGATTTGGTTCTGAAGGATTATTATTTTGTCCCAGACCCGTCATATTTTTCACACAACTATTCAGGGTCAGTCCAGTCCGTTTCCTTTCTCTACCACCTCCTCCTCCTCCTTCATCCTCATCCCGATCTTCATTGTCAGACACATTACCAGAAGAAAGACCATCCTCAAGGACGGGCATCGTCGCACCAAGTCGACTTGATGAGTGTAGGGATGCTTCATAGTCCAATGATATCTCACTCTCCAGCTCATTAGAGTCACAGTCCGTCGTCTCCGGGGACAAAGTAAAATTTCTACTATGTCCAACCTACAAAAAGAAAAAACCACAAACAAATATTAATTATTTTTTGTACTTTGGGAGTGTGGAAACCTCATCTCACTTTTCAAACCACACAATTTGTTCCCTTAATTATTTCTTAAATATTCACACACGACATAGAACAGTCATTACATTCAACCCACAACTTTTTGACTTTGACGTACATCTATGCTTTCTCTACTCTTTTCTCTACATGATGAGTCAGGGAACAAACATCTGGGATATCAAATTTCCGAATCTACAAAAACCCAACCTCATTTAAATTGAGAGACTCGGATCAGTTTCCCAATCCTGATGCATCCTAATCCCATTTTACAGGACATAACAGAAAGCCTTTCTGCCTTTCTCTCCCATTAAAAAGACACAACAGTTGCGTACACATTATGAGGAGAAATGCCATGACCAAAATTTTGCAAGAATTCTCCACCCTATGACCACACAGAGTGAAAATTACTGACGTCGTGTCGTTTTGTGTGGGTGTTTGTTGTCTCGGTGGTCCATCTCACCTCCCATGCACAGCCTAGACTATAAATTAGCCTTCAACTCGCTCAGCCCATTACACAGTCAACTTTCAACTTTTCCCAACAAATCCACACATACACAGCGTGTGCGTGTGTGAGAGAGAGAGACAGAGGGGAGGGGAGAGGGAGAGACAAACAGGAGCAGAACGAAAGCAGATGAAAAGAGGAGAGGAGAAATTGGAGGAAATTTCTACATGCACACGCTCGTGTAAAAACTACATGAATGCATTAGCTGAAGGACGAACATGACTCTCTCTCTCTCTCTCTCTCTATTTCGTGTACAATACACATGGGGTTTTTGTGAATTGGCAATGGTCCTATGTTCCAAGTTGTGAGTTCACATTTCCACCCGATCAGAGTTACTCACTACATATTCAAAAAAGACTCCAGTTTTATTTTCCAATTTGTCCGACTGCCTAAGCTTTTTTTGGTAGACCATCTGGTCATCAACTGCTTGAATGAACGACGAGGACGAGGAGGAGAGAGAGAGTAGGCGAGTGAGATTTCAATCTTGTCTCCACATTTATATGTGGAGCCAATAGTGGACGAGTGTGGAATTGTGCGAAACAAAAAAGGGATGGGAACGACTGTCATTAAACATTGATAATAAATGTGGACTGAGCATCCCTCTGCTCCACTCTCCACACTCATTCTCCTCCTCATCCACTTCCCTACCAACATTAATTAACCACCAAGTGAATGGTCTACCTAGTAATTCATGAAACTATAAACACACACGCACACACCCTACCCTCAACTTGCCAACATTTCCGAATTATTTTAATTTTTCTCTGTCCCATTAATGTCCATTCTTGATTTGGTTTAAAGAACAACTTGAGTTGGGAATTTAGAATGGAGATTTTTTAATTCCCCTTCTTCCTTGACATGCTACATTAACAATTTTAAAAAGGCAATCATGCAAAAAATGTTGTTAAAGTAGAAAAAATAATGTTAAAATGTCAAAACATTTTTTCTAAAATATCGCCAAAAAGTTTCGTGAAAGAATCGCGCAGAGAAAAGAAGACAGAGAAGAAGGACGTGCAGTCAACAATCTCAAGGAGAATCCATGAATGCAAATTGATACACATTTAGACTGGTATCCCAAGTCACCTATTTTCCTCCGTACATACGCAACCCCTACCAATGTTTATATATACGAAAAGAGAGGACCTTAACAATGATCATGTATAGGCAAACATGTATTTCGTCATGCACCAACCAATACTATGGTTCCCCTTAGACAAAAAAAAGCCATAACATTTTTATTCTCCACTTTCTCCTCTCCAACTATACAGGGAATACACATGAAATATTCCCCTCTCGGTAAGAACCATGCTCCACACATATTTTTGGGCTATTTCTTATACGATCAGGGAAATAATCGTAAAATTCAACTACTATAGACAAATGATGCGTCCACAGAATATGGGAGAAAGGACAAGTATGTTCGTATAGGTAAAGAGCGTTCAAGTCACCACTACACGACTACCCAATCCGATCCGTCTACAAGTCTACAAGGAGAAAGCAGAGAACAAGGGAGCACACAAAATATAAAAGAAAGAACCACTTTCCCCTCACTTTTACATGCTAAGTCGTCATGTTCCTACATACAGCTATATGCATCATGAAAATGTTGCGGCGTTCTCTGAAATTCAACGAGAGGGAGGGAGTGGAAGAGGAAGAGGAGGAAAAAAGCACAACCAGACTCAACAAAGCAATGTATTGAGTGCGCATTATTTCTGCACATTTTTAGCTCACTATCCTCGTCTCACGTACATCCAAAAGAGAGGGAGAGAGAAAGCTTTCCGTTAGCCAACAAAAACAAAAACAACAAGAGTGAGCAAAGAAGAAAAAATAGCGTAAATGGATGCAAGGTCTATATATTACTCCAGACAACTACTCCAATTCTTTTTCTCATCCTTCCCTATGCAATGGCAATGACTGGACAAAAGTAAAGATTTAACCAGGGAAAACTCTCAAAATTCCATTCTCAAATCCTTGAGGCAGTATTACAAGCTTCATCATTCGGCAAAAGTAAACGAAATCCCTTCCCCTTAACTATAATTTTATGTTTTTAAAAAAGAAAGAGACTGTGTCGAAGAGTACATAAAGTATGTGAAGGAGGAGAAAGAGAGACTAAATATTTCTTCTGAAACTTGTTTTAAAATAATATTTCACTGCACATACAAAATAACTATGGAACAACATAGAAAATTCCTCATTCTATGTGCCTCATAAAGGATAGGAAGGCGGTAGATGCTTAGAGACATGTTTGTGGTGAAAGTTAATTTTCAAGTCCTCTCTCTCTCTCTCTGATTGTTTTTCTTCTCTTGAATACAAAGGGGAGTACAAAGAAATTTAAGAGAAAAAAGATTGAGAGAGTTGAGATGTAAGATGATATTGAGCTAGGATGTAGATATATATGTCATAATATAAATCCTCTACAAAATAAGGGCAATACGCTTAATCTAAACGGATAAACTGACTTGAAACAGTTAGAAGTTGAGCGTGGGGAAAGAGAAAGGTAAAATGGTATCATCTAAAAGTGGAGTCGCTTTCTTTCTTTTTTTACTACAAATATAAATATAAATAGTCAAGTTAATCTACATCACGTAGATTCAAGCAGGTGACCTCCTCGACCAAAGTTAGTGAATAGTTTGACTTAAATAACTCCCGAGTGGTTTATATAACGACTACAAGACGAGTACACAGTAGTGTAGTTTCTTTAATTGAGTCATTCTCTTTTCTTTCTTCCCTCCTCACAACTACATAGATCTCAACATAGTTCTTTACCACGAAGAGTCCAGCAAAAGTTTGTCTTGTATACTTTTCTCTTTGAGTCTATTGCGTATATATGTACCAACGAAGGGTCGTAGTGTGAGAAGGACAAACAGAAAAAAATTATATATTTTTCTCATCTCTCTCTCCCTCTTTCTGGAAACTCTGGAGTGAGAGAAAAGAAAATCGTAAATAAGTGTGTGGGCTCGAAAACTTCTCACTCATTTCTCTCCCCTTTCTTTCTTTCGGTTCAAGTAAATCAGTCATCGGTCCAATTTGTGCGAACCTTCCATTTATCCTCCCACATATGAGTAGGGCAACAGTTTTATTATGTTCAGTGAAAAATATAGCGCGGGAAAAATACAATAAGAAAAAAAATGAGGGTGAAGAGGAAATTGGGGGAAAGGCGATGTGATGGTTAACAACTAGTGAAAAGTGGGAAACTGGAGGACATATTTTAGCCAAGTTGAGATACAAAGCAGTTAAGATAAAACATAGGAGGACCAAGTCCAAGTTGGACAGGATTTTATTTAATACACCCTACTAACTTATTGGACCCGACTCCAACTGTAAAACTTTGAAAGCGCGTGTGTGTGTGTGTGTGTAAGAGGAAAAGTTTTTCCCCTTTCCTATATTTCTCCAGCACTTATCATTTCTGGACAAAAGGTGGAGGTTTTCTTGTTCTTCTGTGCTCACAAAAGAGGAACATGCCTACTGCCCCTCATATTACATGCAGTTAGTAGGAGAGAGACATGTGAAACAGTTAGTCAATACGAAAGGGGGCATGAATAGTTGGACAAATAGAAGACATATCGCTCTACGGCTCTACCATTGTCTACACACTCACATGACACATTACAGAGGATAAGGAAAACTCACTTGAAGTCCGACTTCAGTATCACCCAGATCAGTTTCAGTGGAGGCTGTCTCCACGTCGACATCATTATCATTGACGTCTCTGGAGGAGTCAAGGAGCATGGCGGGAGCACCCCCCATCCCCATCATGATGGAAGAGGCGGAGGGCGACATCGACGACGATTGTGAATGACTATTAAGAGCGGAAGAGGAGAGGGGAGGGAGGGAAACTTCTTGGAAAGAGATGAGTTTGGGAGAGGCTCCCCCTCCACTGCTCACATTGAGGAGGACTCCACGTCGTGGAGGTTTTTTCGGAGACTCCTCCACTTGTTCATTAGAACTTTCACCGGCGAGCCGTTGACCCACGTAAGAGTTCCCCGTCTGCCGTCGCAGTGTATAATCAAGCTCGTCGAAATTGGTAAGTCTTCCATCTTCTCCTCCTCCTCCTCCCGTAGACAGAGAGGACGGTTTGAAAAACTCCTCTAAAACTTTTCTTGTTTCCGAGAATTCATACAATAAATAGTCGTCACGATCCTCCTTAAGATGTGGCCGATGACTGGGCACGGCGTCCAGGAGCTCGGGATCCTCGGAGCTATTAGTTGTCGTGTTATTGGAGCCCTGTTGACTCGCTAAACTATCATCTGGGGATGTGTCCGTCGTTTCTGTCGTCATTGTCCGACTGATGACTCCGCCGCCCCCCATTCCCGTCGAGCTGTCTGTCGTCGATGTTACAGGTAGGGAGGGAGGCGAGGAGGTGGACACAGGACCTCCACTACCCGGATTATTGGTAGTGCTAGTTCCTGTTGTAGACATTATTCTATCTAATTTTGCGTTCAATTGGCCATCTGGCTCGGATCTATGGTCATGATTCCGCTCCATAGTCACAGCACTACTACAACTACCCATCCCTACTGAAGAGGAAGAACAAGTCTCAGTACTTCCAGCACTGTCATTCACTAGAATTGTTTTTACTGAATTGGAGGATGTTGTCGTCGGTGTACTGGGGATGACATTGGACGTGGTGTCCACTCGTTGAGGAAATCCTGGGACTCTCCCTCCACCCCCTCCTCCTTGGAAACTGGATGATGTGGAGGATGAGGACGGGGAAGAGAGTCGGGGACTCACAACGCGTGACGTGTTGGTGGTGATGGTCGTGGCGGACGAGACTACACTTAAATGTGCAATCGTTGGTGAATTTGGATCGACAAGTTCCAAATGATTTGGTTTCGCCTGGGTGGGGGCACGGAGACCGTAACGTTTGGGTGATCCTTCATACTCTGCTATGGGAATATTCCCTATCAGTCGTTTATTTCCATTATTTGGGCTTGTCTTAGAATTGGAGGAGGTTGTGAGGGGAGAAGGGGGAACTGGACTCGTGGAAGCACATTCATCACTTTCATACCCACTGGGGTTCGAACAACTAACTTTACGGGCTTGTCCTTGCTGCTGCTGTTGCACATGATGATGTTGTTGTTGGTGTGAATGATGCTGGTACTGGAGCTGCTGTTGTGTTTGGTGGTGATGCAGCTGCTGCTCATCATTGTCTCTCATCAGGGTTTCCAGAAAATTTAATTGCGCCTTGTCAACGTGGTGGCCCAGGGAGACAAATGTGGCTTCCTTATCATCTTCCTTCTTCCTTCGACTTCCTCCTCTCCCTCCTCCTCCTCCTCCCCACTGGTCTTCAATATCATCAAAAACAATCTCACCCCCATCAATCGGCGTCTCATAGATGAATGGTTGTTTTTCCTTTGCCCCAACCCCCGCCGTCGCCCCTACCACTTCCACAGACTTTTCAATACAAGTAATTTCCGAGGCAAACACCGTCTCTTTCATCATGAGTCCTCCCGCCCCTGTAGTCGATGTTGTGGACGAGGATGAGGAGGGAGAAGTGAGGAGGAGATTGTTGGAGGATGCGAGGGCCGCGGCAGTCCCAGCAGCCGAGGAGTGTACTTGTGGCAACATACTTTTATTCCCCATCATGTCAAAACCGTCAAGAGACAAAGTTTTTCTCGCATCCGAGTAGTCATAACCATGACGGCCGAAATTTCGTGACTGTGAATGAGAGTTGCTTCGATCCCCTCCACCACCACCACTACTTTGTAAATAACTATGACCTCCACTTTGACCATGACGACTAGTCATTGTCGAGTTGCCAGTGAAAGTTACTGCACCAACTCCTCTACCACTGTTGTTATCCCTCTCCACATCCCCTCCTCCCCTCGATGAGGAGGATGACGAAGAGGAGAATGGAAAACTTTTTTTATTTGCCGCAACAAGATGGTGTGGCTCCCAAATGTTCCCGCCACCACCCCCACTATTGTTACAAGTTGAGGAGACGGGAGAGGAAGGGGAAAGGAGGGGATTCGTATTATTCTGTGATGACTTTCTTCGGATTTTTGCCTGGAGTTGAGATGATTGAGATGATGGTGTGGAGGATGTCAAGTGTATCCCCATCCCTCCTCCTCCTCCTGCTGTTGAGAACTCTGCAGCTTGTTTCGCCTTACGAATGGCTTTTATCCGATTTTGAGAATAAATCTCTCGACCGCCCGCAATCTCAATACGAGAGTCACGTAAGCCAACATTATCACCCCGACTACCCCCGGTTCCTCCTCCCAGAGCACTACCCAGGGAAACTGACGAATTTTTATCGCCTCCTCCAGAACCAGAGGAACACTGAGAGAAAGCACTTCCATTGCTGCCCGTACTGGCACTACCACTACTAGGACCATTGTCAAAATTATCATCTAATGTGTCACACTCCATAATTTTAGCGTAGCTCGTCGACGTACTTTTCCTTCCAACTCCACCAACACTCCCGCCGCCGCTACTCAGTTGATTATGTACGGTGGGCAAAGAGGAAGAAGAAATGAGTGGTCGGCGGCCGCAAGGACTTTCTCCCGTCGGCACAAATTCTATATTATAACGATTATGGCGTCGATGATGTCGGGAATTCCCCCCACCACCGCCACGACCCTTTTTAGACTTGTAGGATTTACTATTGTTCTCACAATTTCCCGCCTTATGCCTCCCGGCAGTCACATTTGAGCACCGAAATGAAAAATTATTGTAGTCTTTAACTTGTCCATTTTCAATCACAAGTTGGGTCGTAGGATTTGTGTCGTCTTGATGACGATGTTGAAATTGTTGCTGTTGCTGCTGATGATGATTCTCCACAACACGTTTCCTGGACTGAAAATTATTGTTAACAGAGTTAATGTTAGTGTGACTGTTGGAGTTACTGTTCGTCAAATTAAAGTCAAGACCAGAGTTGGTTCGTGACTCGGTAAAACGTTTCTCTCCTGTTTTTGTTGTTTTCGGAGGATGACCGTCGATCGAAGAAGAAGAATTGTAAGTTGAAGTCGTTGAAGTTCCTGTACTTGCAATTGAGGATGTGAAAGGCTGGAGAGAGGATGCTCTAGGCTTACACTTTGGGAACAGTCGATTGATGTGATCATCTTCGTCACCATCACTATAACTGTTGTCTAAGTGGTCCAAAAGACTACTCATGGCGATTATGGGTAACTTTTTGAGAGAGAGAGAGTTGTCAGTTCATGTCTAGTTCTCCTTTTTTTGTGTGTGTGTTTCAATAATTACAACATAACAGTCGAGTGTGTGGAACCGTAGAGAACATTCTTTTCCTTTCACTCTCTCTCTCTCTCGCCAGAAAATTTCCCCCTTTTCTCTCTCGCTCTCTCAAGCAGCCCCCCTCCCTCCTTGTACTTTCAAGACATTCTCATTGTTGTGTAGTGGATGAGTTGAGCAGTCTGCACAATTGTAGCACAAACTGTTGGTGGTGTTAAAACTTATTTGGGGGATGGCAGGGTATGGTAGTTATTTTATTATATATGTAGAAGATAAATATATAGTAATAATATGTACAAGATGATGGAAATTATTTTTTCCCCTTCGACTTGATGTAAATTTGACTGTGTGTGTTGTGGGTTGTTGTTACATGTGTAAATTTTCCCTTTCCCTCTGTGTGCACTACATCCTTCCACAGTCCTCTAGTGCTCAATTCCTCCTTGTCTCTACGGATTTCCAACTTACGCTCCAGCGACCTACGGTTATAATACAACAACAAGCATATATATTACATTATTTACACAAAAACTACAATGAGAAAATTTACATTTGGTTATTTCTTAAGCATACATACATGTTTGTAAATGCATACCATGTCATTATTATAAAGAGAGAGAAAAAGAATTTGCATGAGAGACATTTTTTAAAATTGCAAGTATTGTTAAGTATTGTTAGTAGTTTTAGTTGTGTTTGACTACAGAGACAAAAAAAAGAAGTAGGCGTGAGGGAAGCATCTTGTTAAATAAAACATTCCAGTTTTCCTTTTTCCGTAAAGTCGAGTGTAATTGAACAAGTATTTATAATACAAGGATGAGTATGTGTGTATATGAAAATTGTGTGTTTGTGTGTGCACTTTCCTTCTATGTGGTTCATGCTCATTATGGACGGTTCGTCTGAAATATTAATGAAAATAATACAAACGGGAAAGGTTAGAAAATGTGCACAAATTTTTTTTGTTTCTTCCCTTTTTCCCCTTCCTTTCCCTTCCCCAACTTTCATAAATAGCAAGTTGAGGACTTTCCCTCAGCCAGCCAAAATCCCAAGATATCTTTAAGGAGGATGAGTGTGGGGAAACGGCCAATTATTTTCCATACATGCAATCATCATCCTCGAATATTTGATATCATTCTCAACCCACCAGCTACATGGCTGTGTACACACACGTCGACCCCTCCACCTCTCCATCCAGTACGAAGGACACATAGACATTACACTTGCATAATGGATGGGATTTTATAATTTTTTTAAATTCCATCAAAAAATTATTATACACTTTAATTTTCCAACACCAACCAAGAGAAAACCCATTCTTGGAAAATCCACGCAAGAGAAAGTGGGAAAAGGGCAAAGGGAAAGTAGTAACACTCTCATACAGTTTGAAAATCATTGGTGAAAATTATTTGCTCCAATCTAATAAATACGAGTGCCTTTAAACTTGAGACAGAAAAACTCTCTCCGTCCCTCCACGGAATTTATGTACAAGGTGAATAAAAGGGGACGACACACACACACACACACAAACTTCCTATAGCCACCCACCAGACCAGCACCTCCATTGTTCCAATAAAATAAAAAGCAATGTAGATAATGTACCGAAAGTCCTGTCCATAAGAGAGGGGAGAACAGGAGCAAAGTAAAGTATTGAGCCTTGAAAGTGTGTGTGTGGTGCTCCCATCAGAATAAATACTTGGATCCGTAACCCGGTACATTTAGTACTATTACCTCTCTCACTCTCTCCCACTCTCCACTATACTGTGTGTACTAGGCTACCTTTTCGCTTTCAAAAATAGAAGAGCCATCAGGAATAATATATGGTTGATGGAAGTTATCTCTTTCCCCTCCGCTCCCCCTTCTGTACATATATGTAATTCCCAAGAGAGTCAGGATTATCCATTTTACCCATAGTCATCCTGGGAGAGGTGGAGGAAGGAAGGAAAGAAGAAAAAATAGCAGTCATATCGTGGTGTGGCCGTTACTTTTATGCAGTTCAAATACTCTGAAATACCTTCTTGCCTACATACAAAGTGTAGTCGTAACGTAACATACCGGAGAGAGAGAGAGAAAGAGAAAGCTTTTTCCCCTGTCCACGTGGAATAAAATGAAATTTAAGATAGAAAAGTCAAGACAACAGATCGAAAATGGAAATGAGCCGACTGCACAATCATTCATCCACTCACAGGAAATGACCCTACATTCCCATGGTAAGTTTTAGACTCGTACATCCCCCTTCCTCCAAACACACACACAAGCACACACACACTCTCTCTCTCTTCCACATGAACGTTGCATGACGTGACTTGGTTGGCCACCACATTACACCAAAACTTGTATCCATTCACCTCCACACCATATAATATAATACTATATTGCAGTAACATCATACTGCATCACTCTTCCCTCCTCCTCCTTTCCTCCTCTTCCTCCCGTATATTCTTTCCCCCCAAGATGCATCATCAACTCAGAGATTGTGTACAGACCTCGGCATGGAGTTCCGTATAACAATTCCATCACAACCACCTGCCGCTACGGTATAAACACATGCATCTCTATCCAGCCATCCTGCCTCTGCCATCTCCTCCAGCATCATAGCATGCATTACAAGGGGAATAGCCTCTTCTCTCCTCCAATCTTTTATACAATCTCACGGTGAAAAATCTCAGGCTCTGTCCTCCTCCTCCTTTTTCTTCTCTCCCCCGCCCCACGCTCTTTATATTAAGGACTTTCTGTGTGTGTGTGTGTGTGCGTGTGTGTCTGAAAAATTTTATTCAACTACAAAATATGAAATTGACTTCATTTAGAAGGAATCATGTGCTCCTGTGCTACTCGTCCAACGGCCCTCCCCACCATATGGAAAGAAAGAGAAAGAGGAAAAAAGAATAAGTGCCATGTCACAAAGATATAGATAGACCCAGAGACTCTCCCTCTCCCCCTTTTTCAGGACACACAGATTCTGGGAGACCAAGCATAGCAGAGCCGTCCACGTTCATGTCCTACAAAACGTCAAAAAGTAAATGAGCCGTGTCAATGACAGAAGTTTCTTAAGGACTGGAGAAATAAACGCCAAGTTTTAGTATCTCTGAATTCATGGACCATTTTCACGAGCACTGATTTCACCTCTCCACACACACACAAACACATACTCACTCTAATATAGACATAGGCATACATATGACGTGAGTGAAGGTATAATAATGAATCGTCGTCCAGAATTCATGGCGTTATGATGTATACACATGGAGAGAGAGAGAGAGAATAGAACCCATCATCACCATCACACTCGTGCCTATGTATGTATAGTCGTCAGTCTCTGTTTTTTACACTACACACGAAAAACCACATCATCATTAAGAAAATTGTGGCGTGACTCGGTCTCACACACACTCAGTCTCCCTATCTCTCAAGATTTACTTTCCCCTGTCTGCCACTCCATTCTACTTTACCTACCTTAGTACATAACAAGTATGTACACAATATGTAATACACGTCCACAGAAATGGTCCTTTTTGATTAGTTCGAATACAGCTTTAAATATTGAATAATACAATTCGTTTTAATTCTCACAACTCAACTATCAACTTGGCTCTTTCACTGTTATGTACACACAGACAAGGACAAAGAGAGGAGAGGATGAAAAACTTTTTGAAGAATAAAATCGATATTTTGCACGCTTAGCTTGGCAATTCAAATCACGTCAATCACTACTACTTTTCTTTTCCCCTCCTCCTCCGCCACCTCCCTACACCTAATATGTAAAGAATAAAACGGAAACATTATTACACTTACACTGGCAGTGTAATGGGATCAGGAGGAACCCCTCCTGATAATCCTGGGCACCAAAACCCATCTACTAACTCTCACCATTCTCCATCCTCCTCACCATCACCACCCCCACCCTATCCCTATATATCTTTTATCAAGTATTACCCCCTCTTTCAAGAGCTTTACTCCAGGAAATTGTTCTGAAAAAGTCTAAAGCCAACAATTTATTAGAATGCGCAGTTTCTTTTACATCCCTTGGCCTCCCCCTCCCTTAAAGGACATACATTACCTAACTCCCTTCCCCTCACCCCACACACACACACACTAGCTCAACATATCTTTTCTGAACCAACCAGCAGCTTCACACACATACACACACACTGAGAAAAGGAGAGGAGAGAAGAGAAAGAAAAAGACCTGCTCTTCTCGTCATATTCCCATCCTCAAGCCAAGCATTCCCAGTCAAGAAAGACAATGTGAGATTGGCTCAGGGGAAAAATAGGTCAACGCTCAAAAGAAAACTGACTGCTCAATTTTTTTCAATCTCAACGCTCCCCACTATTACTCCTCTCCCAACTATACGTGTGTACATGTGTGGGGTATAAGGAGCCTCCAAGTGGAGTCGTTATATAATATAAATACGTACATCGAGTATGTATGGAGGAAGACAGTGTTGCTGACGCTACCATGTTCTTTTCCCCCAGATTTCTCCATGGAAATACTTTAGCGGACCAACTGTACAGCATAGAAAATTATACTCCTCCCCTCCTTCGTCCCTCTTTTCCCTTTCTTGTCCCTTCCCCTCTCATCTCCTCCTTGTAATAGGAAATGGGATCCTTCAGACATGAACCTTGTGTAGTTGATCCTGCCTCAAGATTGCAAAATTGTAAATTGTGAGACGATGGACGAATTTTTGGAAGGCCTTCTTCCTCCTCTAATGATATTCTTAAACTGTTTTTTTTTCAAAAATTTAATTCTTCTCTTGTCTATGCCCGTCCAAGTATACTTATGTATACATATGTGTCTTTCAAGTTGGGTGTGCGGTGAGTATGAAAAATAAAAAAATAAATCAGAAACAGGAGAGTACAACATTGTAGAGTAAAAACACTAGTTTACAAAAAAAAATGTCTAACCTAAAACCACATGTTGTGTGTGTGTGTGCTGTCTTGTACTCAGGTCCTCGAGCCAAAATCAGTCAGAATACGTATACATGACATGTTTAAATACAACCAGCGTAGAGGGAGAAAGGGGGAAGAAAGTCTTTGCTTATCATTACTTTAAATGTAAATTTGATCCCTTTGAAGAAAATCATCTACTTTATCATGATGAACTGTCTGAGACAAATCATACAAAGAGACTGTGTAGCGTATAAAGGATAAAATTTCTTTCTCTCTCACTCCCTCCCCCTCCCCTCTCTCTGTGTATGTCTTCTTTCTCAACATATTTTAAATGTACTTTGAACCGAACCAGAACACACACACCATCATACCATCTTTTACTAGAACAGAACAGAGAACTGAATCTTGTGATGAGATGGATGGTAAGAAATCAATATTATCAACCCTACACACACACACACACACAAGAATGACGTCCTATCCTCTGACTCTGTAGTGGAGAAAGCACACACATACATATCTATGCACTGTAGTGGTGTCTTTGTGAAAATATTCTGGAGGAGAAAGTTCTTCTATGTATACATAGAGAAGAGAGTCTTGGTTGACATTTCCAGCTTTCCAGCAACTTCATTTTATAATCACCAGACCTTTACGCATCCTTCGGAACAAAGGGAATGACGTAGTCAGAGCAAGAGAAAGAGTTAGTGTGTGTGTATGTGGAGTGGAGGTTACATATATTCTTTCGTAAAGGAAACGTGGAGAGTAAATTGAGAGAGGAGAGAGACAGAAGAAATGATGCATGGAGCACGAGAGTAGAGAGTACGAATCTCAATTGCATTTCGCACCTGTCGTTCGACCCTCTCTCTTTCTCTAGCTTTCTCCTCCTTTTTTTCCTGGCCTGGCAATCAACTCCAGGCTGGAGGAGAATACAAAATGTGCGACTAACTTTAATAGCTTTACTTCACACTATCTTTCTTCTCATATTTCAACACCAGTCAGTCCCCAATGATATCAATATCAATAATACGTAGTAAGAATGATCCATATGTACAACCCTTCATCCGTATTTGGAATATGAAGTAGACTTAGAGATCGAGCCAACACTTTCCTTTAAAAATGATTAAATATTGTTTGCTTTCTCAATACTCAATTACTTGAGTTTCAACCCCAGACGCACATATCTCATGTCTATTCTTGGATAGAACGATCCGAGAGATTTTTTTAGCTGACGCAATTCCATTCTTTGTCCTAAAAATATCAAAAATCCAAGTCAATGTCCTTCCCAACACTCCAAAATGATGTGAAAGTGTTTATCACACTTTTCAAAAACGTTTTAAGTCTATTCTAAAACCAATGAAAAGGAGCACAGAGGAATAGAAATACACCAAAAGGAAAACTCGACAACAATGACTCGTTTTCTGCTTAATTGACTTGCAATGTTTGTAGCGCTTAGCTAGTCATTTATTTTGAGACAAGAGAGAGGGAGAGAGAGAAAGTTGGATGAAAGAGACACAGCCATAGAATGAGGAGAAAGGAGGGAAAGAAAATGTCTTTTCGATTTTTGGACATGCAAAGGATTGTCTATTGATTTTATGTGTGTGTGTGTGTGTTTGAAGATAATGAGTTTAGGCTATTAATATTTCAATGTGAAATTTCTTTGGGTGTGCATAATAATGGAGACAAAAATAATTTTCGAGTCAAGGTCTCCTCCTCCTTCATTTCTTTATCCAAGATGCAAAAATATGGAGAAAGGGCATTGGATGAAAAGTACAGTTTTGTGCAGAACTTGCATACACAAAATGAATATTTACTATCATGAATCGAGAGGAAATAGCAAGTTTTCCAGTCGTAGAAACTTCTTAC
This sequence comes from Pygmarrhopalites habei, assembly GCA_009870185.1. Lineage (NCBI taxonomy): Eukaryota > Metazoa > Arthropoda > Collembola > Symphypleona > Arrhopalitidae > Pygmarrhopalites > Pygmarrhopalites habei. The sequence goes on along the minus strand of WJFB01001408.1, from coordinate 10,386 downwards.
TGAGCACCCAAGATGAAGGAGTATCATAAATCGTAAATGGTGAATTGAAGGGAAAGAAAGAGAGAGAGGGAAAGTGAGTAGAGAGAAAGAGAGAGAGAGAGAGAAAAGGAAAGACTGAAATTAACTGGACCTGCCTTGAAAACTTTGGAACACAAAGCAAAAGGGGGGCTGCTATTGCTAAAATATTCGATAAAGGAGTTGGACATGGGCAATGCTCGTTTGGATCGATAACTGTGTTTCCAACAAGAAAACAAATTTACCTGGCTCTCGTCTCTACTCCTTCTTAATATAGACATACCATTCCCAGATTTCTCTCTCCTTCTCCTCTCATACACTCTCACAGAAATTCTTATGGATTTTCCGAGGAGACAGAACAATTATTTGAAGGACGAGAGTCTGTTTTCCATGAGAGAGAGAGAGTCTAGGCTGACGTATCTCCATCCTCTCACATACAATCTTATTAATATGATACTATATATTTAATCCGATTCCCTGGTACATTCATGGGATAATTTGTATCATGAAATGTTCATAGTAATTGTATCAAAAGGAACATCTTTTTCAAATTGATTTGATAATACTAATACATGTGAATATTTTATGTGTACGGATGTACAAAAAAATATCCTGAATATTCATCAAATCTCCGTCGAATGTGCATCTAATAATCCCTTGATAGCATTATCCTCCTCTCTCTGGTATATCATCTTTCATTGCCAAACTAGCTTTAAATCCACAATCCATAAGTATTCCATGCATAGTACATAGACTAGGTCAAACAATGTTGAAATCATGACAAAAAAGGAGGGTTTGAACAAGCCAACTCTCTCTAGGAATATCCCTGACTTTCACTTAGTTCAGCTTACACTCTCTGCCAACAAAAAGTCAGGGTTTACATTTTCAATTTATTGGATATCTGGTAATCTGGATAACTCATAGCTCAACAACGTCCTTCAACAAAATGCAGACAAAAAGAAGATCAAAACACATGATTTTATTCGGTAGTCATTCTAATGACTTATCATCTTTTTTGAACGACTGATCAAAATAAATAACGACTTCATGGCTAAATAAATTCTACAGTGGAAAAAAGAATTTTCCAAGAATTTAATAATCATTGAATTAGAATACGAGCAAGACAAAATGTGGATGACAAATAAGTAAGAAGGACACTAAAAAGGAGTTTAATTTTTTTTTGTATACGAAAATTAAAAGAAAAAAAGTCGCTTCGACTTTCCTCTCTGACGAAGCACAATGTACGAAAATAGTTATAAAGACTCATCCATGAACTTTCTCTGTATGACCTATTCTCTGAAATTGACTTTGAAAAGTTTCAATTAAATACTACATTGAAATTCAATAAATTTCACGAAAGCACTAGTAATAATTCTGCAAATGTCACGTTGAAAGTTTTGCAACTGGAAAATAATATGAAACCATAAAAAGATTTTTCCTGTCCTTGGCTTCACTGGAAAATCGGGAGAAAGTTTCTCATCCTCAGTGAGGATTCCTCACCAACGGATGTGTGTGTGCGTCCCAATCAAAAAGAAGTTGCATCACAACAGCACCAAGATCGACAATGAGTTTTATTTCCAACTGTATCATAAGCACACACAGGCACACACACATGGGAAAGATGTGTGTTTGGTTGAAACAACAAAAACAAAAAAATTTTAGAAGGAAAGTTGAGGAGAAAGTATAAACTGTACTCGTAAATCGTATATTCCCACGGTTTCCCTCACAATTTTGCATTTTCAACCTGACCCAACCAAGCTCTCCATATTGTCTTGCTGTGATCATAATCATTGTCATCATCATCCTTCTCGTCGTCAACATTATCATCTGAGAATATTGTTACTTCAAAGACTTTCTCAAGACCTCCTTTCCTTCTCCTTTCTCTTTACTAAGAAAAACTATTGCAAGTTTGTGAGACGAAGAAAATCTGTCCTCCTTCTTCAACATATTCCACTCTCAAGCAGAGTCTCCTTACTGCGTATGTCTCTTTTCCATCCTTCCCATAATTTTCTCAAAATTCATGTGGCTCTTCTTCTAAAGCACCCAAATGAAAACCTATGATCTCTCCTCCTCTCCTCTCCCCCTCTTAACACACATTACATAGCTTCAACTCACGCAACAATGTAAGTGTCTTCTCTTTAATTAATATGAATGAATGACTGAGCTGGAGGAGGAGGCACGCGTAGTGCTGCTCTTGTTTTAACTATCCCATAATCATTACATTGTACTTTAATATATACATTATACAACACATAAACACACACTACACCCTTGCTATATTTTACAAATGCGATTATGATTCCCTGTCCTTCAATTGATACATACTCCTTTGGGCACAAAAGGATCCTGCTGAGTGAATACCTCTGGATTCTAGATGAAGAACGCATTAAGTTCTTTCTCCAACTTTCTCTCTCTCTCTCTTTGTCCATTCTTTCTTTTCACTCATTCCACTCCTCCTCTCATTGTCTTGTGTGTGGAGTGTCGGCTGTCTACACTATAGCAGCTTAATTCATCCCGGCTTTAGCGTTGTTAGTTTCATCCTCCTCCTCCTCCCCATACAGTATATAGTCCACACGATATGGTATAAAGTAGTAAAATAATTCCAGCCAAGCTGTTCTCCATCTATCCTCCATCTCATCCCATCCCATCCCCCCTCCACCACACACACACAACCGCTATTAAATGTGAAGCAAGACTCACCACCAATTCTGAACGCAAAGTGTGCCTTGTAATTGCTAGAGTTTTGAACATAAAATGACTATTTTCTGTACAACATTCAGCCTTAAATGTATATTCATAAATAATACAATTTCACTAAAACCCGGGTTCACCAACTTTTTACCAGCCTTTCTCTCTATCCATACACCACACACTCTACATGACTCATACACTGGTACATATGTATACATATGAGAGAGATGAACAATGACATCCGATTTTATCATTCTCTTTCCCACTCTCTCCTCAAATCACCCATTCACGCACGCTAGGATACTTTTTAACTTTGCGGTGTACAATAAACAACGTGACTGAACGTGAATATAAGGAATGAACAATTTCCCTTCCCTCTGCACTAACACATGAACGTTATTGAGCTTTTATATTCTCTCCAGACAACATTTCGACAAGTGGGGAAAAAATACTCGAGTCATTTCATGTACAAGAGAGAAGTCCATTCAACATTATCACCATTTCGAGTATTGTCAATTAATTCAAAATAAATTACAAAATCCTAACTCAACGCTTTTTATACACAGTTTCACCTTTGGCATTTCAAAAGGCATGGAAAAAACAAGGCACGCAAAAAAAATTCCCCTGCAATGGCTACGGTTAACCCCTACAAATGCCCACTTCTTTTTTACATCCAGACTTGAAAAAAAAGACAACAGAACAATAGATTCCGTTTTACAGACACACACACACACCACGTCCACCCACTGAAAAAATGGGTGAGGTACAAAGAGAGTTCTCATGAATTGTTCGGATAAAACTTTTCCAGCTTGAGAGAGAGAGAGAGAGAGAGAGAGAGAGAGAAAGTGAGTGAGTGAGACAGAGCTCATTTAAATTACAAAAGAGACGGTGAAAACTTGACAAAGACAGAGATGGATCCATGCAGAACTACTCTGCATCTGTGGGCATGTCAACTTTCTCTTTCACTGTCTCTCGATATGGCGTCCACCTTCCCTATCCTTCCTTATACTCAGAGAGAAGAGGAGAGGAGAGGGAGAAAGGAAGATAGAGTACAGTCACATCGTGTAGAGTATTTTGTGTTAACTACTACTACTACAGTGCGGAGCAAGGAAAAAGGGAGTGAGAGAGACTTTTTTGTGCTCAAAAAAGTTACTTGTTAGCTCTTGTTATGTTTAAGTTGAAAAAGGTTCGTTCTCCTTCTCCTCTCTTCTCTCTACTGCCTAGCTGGTGCTCCGTAGAGCAAGCGTAAAATCTAATTCAGAAGAAAAACAAAAATAGTTTATATATGCATTTCATTACCTTCTACTATAGTGAGAGAGATCCGGGAACACACACACACAAAACAACCACAACTTCACGAGTTGACTGACTCTTCCTATGTGCGAATCCTGTTCTCACTACACATCATATACACAGCCACTCTGTAAATGAGAGAAAGAGGGGGAGCAATTGAACTTTGGACAAGCAAATTGAACATTTCCAAATGAACTGAATCACACACACACACACAAAGGAAGAGCACGTTGGTCTTATGAAACTCCTGTCTCTCTGTTGTTTGTCCCCAAGTGTAGAAAGTTTCTCTTTTTTCCCTCCCCTCCGCTTTCCCTTTCCCTTTCTCTCACGTTAAATAACTCAAAATCCACCTTCCCTTTCATGTGAAACATATTGAAATGTATGTACGAACGGATATGCATTATAATTCACAATAGTGTTTTTGCACCAACGCGAAACAATCATGAGGAGGAACGCCGTTTAGCAAAATTCTATTGTGTGGACGAAAATTCTGACTATTGTATTTCATCCTTATAGTCTCTATATATATTATATAAGAACACACACACAAATAAATATACACATTGTATTTTTCCCCTCATCCCATCTCACTTTACCAGTTAGATCTCAACTTACATAAAGTTTCCAGACTCTAACGTCCTCCTCCTCCCTGCAATATTCTGTCCTTTCCAGTCCTACACATTTTAAATTTGGGCTCTGTAGGGAGACAATACCAGCTGTACACACCACCGACACACAGACACAACATGGCGAAGGTGCATGTGTTTGTGTGAGGGTGTATTCCTTCTGTTATACTAAACTTTCACTTTACCACTTGCAATTTCCAAAAACCTAGGACAAAACTTTTGCATTTTGTAAATTACAAAAAGGGAAAAAGGATCATTTGATTATCATAATATGGGAGGGAGCGACAGCAGACTCAATCTCATGAAAATAACAGACTATGGTTCTATCTCCCACCACACAGACACACACACACACAGGGAAGTGAAATTCCCATCTGAAAAATGTAAATGAAAAAGATGGTCAAAAGAAAAAAAACAATGGCTTCGATTATCTCACAGTACAGAAAAATAGAACTCAAATTAAATTTTTAAAAGGATAATAAGTACCCGGTACATTTTTGGCTATGAACACGTGGCAATTTTGGAATATGCTACACAATCTCACTTTTAAAAAACGAAAACAACAAGCTTATTAGGGACGGAATTATTGGGACGTGGACCAAAAATTAGCCAACATATCGTACGGTGTAAAAAAAACCTTCTACAAAGCTACACGAGAGGCTCTTTAATTTTTATACTTCTCTTTCTCTCTCTTTCTTCCTGACGTTCATCACTACACACTATGACTTGTTAATAAAGTGTGTACAAACACACTCAGACAGGGAAAGAGAGACAAACAACCAAATAAATTGTTTTGGCCGCAAATAGACACGGAAATCAGCAAGCAGTAAATTTAGCAGAGCAAAGTAAATTTGGAATGCAATAAACCGAACGCACGCAATTCACATTTTCACATTTTCTTTCTCTCTCTTTCTCTCTCAGTTTTCTCCTTATCGTTTGTGTGTGAGTGCGACTGGGACTCCTCCTGCCTTTGCTTGCAATCATATTCATCATGCTACATGCACATTATACACGGTGCTTACAACTACATAATGACCTGAAATCGCATACCTCAGCACGTTCAACGAAAATTTACATGAGCTACGCACATTAGTCTCTACCCTCTCACGTATACAGACAGCCAGAAAGAGGGAGTCTAGAAGAAATTTCTTGATGGCAACTATTGATCGTTCTAACCCACTCCACACCTTTCCCCACATATAGAGGTCTCTTGTACAGAACAGAGGGAGAGAGGGGGAGAGGAGGGAACAGCACACATTACATTATACAGCGGTGAGGACCATACATATCACGTAGTTAAAAACTCTTTGAGCCTCCACACGCAATCATATCCATGATCCATGCTAATACATACATGTCAACTATTTTTCTCCTCCCTCCTTTCTCCTTGCTCTGACTCAACCCTCACCCTTCCCTATCAATACGTCCTCCTCTTTCTCCTATCGCAATTAAATCTAATCAGAGATAAAGCAAGAAACTCTCTTCTCTCCGCTGGTAGCCCACCGCGATATTATATCATACACGGTTTACTGAGCTACCTATGTGATTTCCACAATTCAAATAATTTTTTACTCTACTCTTCTATCCCCTTTTCCCCAAATTGTATGGAGACTCGTTGTTGTGTAAAGGGAGTTTAAAGTGAGAGGGAAAACAGCCGCAAATCTTTGAATAAATAGAATCCAGACAGAAGAGGAGGAGGAGGAGAACCAAGTGAAAATGAAAGTGGGGTAGTTTTTATAAAATCCAAAGTATTCAGATGAGACCGAATTATTCACCTGAGCAGGGGAATGCCTCCCCAAGGTACTTTTAAAACAGCAGCAATTGAAAAAATATTGATCAACTCTTCAAGAATTGCTTACACTCCTTTCTCTCCCCCTTTCAACTTTCCCCTCCCAAACTAGTACATTATATAAAGTAACCAACACATACATTGACATACCCAGGCCGGGTATTTTGTAAACTCTCACGTTTTTCCAAAACTTCCTACACACACATTTTTTATATGCTGTATATAGGAATCAGCAAGTCAACCAGCAACTCTTCACCACCGTCGTCGTTTTGGGTGATGCGTGGTGCTTTTAGGGGGAACCAGGATGAAGAGAGAGAGAGGAGAGAGAAATTTTTTTCGTACTATATATTATTATATATGCGTAATAAAGAAAAGGTCGAAATGATGGGAGTGAGTGGGTATAAATTTAGAGAAAAGGTATTCTAGGGAGGGAGGAAGGATTCAATGGACTCTTGAAGGAGACGAAAATTGTCCTCGTTTGCTCATGCATGACGGTGACGGATAATACATCAGTGGAGCTTTATACTGACACTATTGGTTTCAAGTATTACCTCCTTTACAGCATACACATTACATATTATATCCATCCTCATCTGAAAGATTTCATGTCCCACAAGAATCTCCCCCTCTTCTCTCTTCCTCTCTCTCTCTCACACACACAATGCTCAAGACTTTGAATTGCCTACGCAGCACCCAGAGAATATACTCTCACTTTTGGCTATTTGCATCCATACGTACGAGTCTCAACCACAGGTTTTGACTTGATCTCTGACATTTATCGTCCAACTACAGACATAACATACCTGCACCCTCACTCTGCATCATGTGTGTGTGTACGAGTACATATGTACGCATACCTGTACTGTCTGCGATACATACACATTTTATGTCATGGGAAAAAAAGATTGAAAGAGTAAAGGATGAATCCGTAGAAGCACATCTACATAAGGATGTCTGTATATATATATCTCATGTATCATATGAAGGAGAAGGTAGTGGGCTGTAAAAGTAAAAAAATTCAAAAACCAACCCAGTAAAGGTGAGCTCACAAGGGTTTCTTTCACTCGGAGATGAAAAGCAAAGCACATTTCCTTCAACCCAACACACACTTATTTCTTAACAGCGGAATACACACACAGGAGGGACGGGAGAAAGTTCTACAATCCCTTTCAACCATCCCATGGAAAAAGATTTAAAGCATCCCACGCTTTGCAAAATAGTATTATGCAGTTTTTTTCTCTCTTTCTCCCTCACACAACAAAACAGGACTGGCTGAGAAGAGGAGAGTTGCTTTCCACACCCGAGACATACAAAACATGGTACAGTATACTACTTCAGCCATGGTTGAATGTGGTAACTGAGCCTGAATACATATTTAAATAATCTTTCTTTACATAATAATAAAACATGACTCTACTTTCTCTACTATACACTATAGACACTTAGTCATATTCCTATACTGTGGAGTGTGTAGTGTGCAACGTAGTTCAATGTGTTTTCAAAGGAAACCACGATTTGTTAAAAAAAATTTTGATTGTTCATTACTCCTCCTTTAACATTTCCTTTTCTGGGTGGATATGTGTGGATTGGGGTAGTTTGTATAGAGTAGAGGAAAGGAGGAAGGTTCTTGAGACCACAAAGTATTTTCCATTTTGTTTTCTTTACACTTGTACATCTTTCGGATACAAGAGTCATTTAAAGAGGAGTGAAAGAGATGGAGTCTAAACGACATGGCACAGGATATAAGAGGAAGAGAGAAGGAGATTTTTTGTCATACACTAAACGCTCAGCCTAATTGTACGGAGCAGTGTAATAATGCTCAAGAAACACTCGGAAAAATCACACACACACACACACACAACCTCCACTTTAATCCACTCACTTAAATCCCACATATCCAAGGAGGAGGCTAAGAGACATGATACATTTGCATTTAAATTTCCGTAAATAAATGGGACAGACCCGTTAGTCTATTTTATGGATATTTCCTGTACAAAGGAATAGAGATCCGGAAAACCATTGAGCTATTACCTACAAACATACACTCTCATTTAGCCTTCATATATCTCTAACATTACATGATTTTCATGTTACGAGTAAACAGAAAAGAGATGATGGAAGTACTTGGGAAATGAAAATCTTTCTGACCAAACAGACTGGTCCAAACTGAAACAAGTTTACACATTACACAACTACATGTATACAAATGTGATACATGGAGAAAGAGAGAGACTTAAAGCTGCCACTTAAAATTTAGCTATGAAATTGAACTTTTCAGAATACTTTTCTTTGCCCTTCTCTATACATATATGTAGTTGCACACATTATACCTTTGTCAGCTCACAAAAGAGAACACACACACGTAAGCAGAGTAAATGATGGACAGACTCCTTTCACTTTCCAATGTTCATGGGGTGTGTGTGTGTGTGCGGCTCCAGAAATATTCTGGGAAATGTGAGCTGTGAGAACAACTTTAGGTTGAACTTGGTTACAATGGTTGTGACGTTCAAGAAGTCACCATATGTATGAATACCTTCACCAAAAAAAGGCTAAAAATATGTGGGGAAGACTGTCGTGTACAAACAGGCACACACACACTACAATCCTTTATGTACATTGTTTATGACAAACTGACTCGAATCCTTCCTTCCACGATGGAACAAAAAGACATTCTGGTCAATTTCGGTCGAGAAGCAAAATGACTGGAAGGACCCAGCACAATCGATGGATGTCCGTCATTTTGCATCGGATAAAAGATGAGGATATCCGTCAGTTTGCCTGTTGATCAGTAAAAAACGAGGGAGGAAATATGGCCCACTCTAATATCCCTTCCTTACATACTACATTAGAAGGAAAGTCAAACCAAAGTTTCCTCCGTTCTTCCACTTCCACTCCTTTCCCTCCATCGTCCTCTTTGAAGTTCCCTTTCTCTCTCTCTGTCTACAGTCCTTGTAACTCTCTCTCTGGTACTGGACACGTCAAGGTCAGCAAGAATATGTTGTGTGCCTGTAGTGAGTCCCCTAGCACATGAGATGATTTACATGTGTACACAAGAAAAGCCAGAAAAGAGGAGAGCGGAGAGCGAGAAACCTTCAAAAAGTATTTTTCAGCAGCTCTCGTCTACACACAGAGAAGAGCGAGAGTAAAAAAGAAGAGGAGAGTGTAAAGGAAAGAGAGAGAGGAAGAGAGACTGGGAACATCTGGAAACGAATTTTCAATTCAAAGGAAGCAACTTGTGAAGTCAATCCAGTGGCAGGGACAGCCATACACATAACATCACATGAAGAATGGCGAACTTTCAACCTCTTTCCTACTTTCTTGACTGTCTGGTCATACTGGTCAGTGGGCCGTGTTACTCACACACACATGAACATGGAACCACCGACTTCACCTTCTTTTTTTCTCTCTCTCTCCAAGTTTGTACTTTGCTTGTCCGTTGCATTCATAAATGTAATCTTCCATAAATAAAAACGATTATGGAACACCTACAAATTTCATCGTTTTGCAATCTACTCTGCTTTGATATTTCTATAATCTTACTGGTTTATGTGAAGCTGCGATGCAGCTTTTGCCCTGTGTACACATTTTCAGTGGAATCAGCTGGACACAGTGACATGGAAATTCTGAAAATACCAATTCGAGAATTCTAGCAACGCGAATGTTGTTTCTTGACACTAACCTCTTCACACACACGGTAGCCAAACACATTGGAAATGTGACATTTCGTCTTTAACTTTTATCTCAAAAGTGTTTATAGTTAAAATGTATTTCGGTTGACATAGTTTCGCACTCTCACAACAACAACGCCTTTCGTGTTATTTGTAGAAGCCAATAAGGCTCATCATCAAGGCTCTGCACACATTTTTCCTATGGAGCCTTTATGTCAATCATGGGCTTTTTAAAGTGGCCAATAACGGGTCAAGGGTCATGATTTTGAAAAAATAAATGAGCCTTAAACCACCGCCAGAAAAT
>WJFB01001407.1:0-31937 GCA_009870185.1 Pygmarrhopalites habei | reverse complement strand
AAGAATTTTTTTTTGTAAATAAAGTTCAAGTAAAATTCATTGTGTTCCATATAAAATGGAAATGGATCAATGACCTTCATTAAGCTCCAAATTATTCAAATGACCCAGGATGAGAGGTGCCTCGTATTCAACTTCTGTTTCAGGTTTGGTGACCTCACGAGGTTGTTCAAGTTCTTGGATTTTGGGTAAAGCTTCTGGTCTCAGGCTGTCACCATGGAGCCAAGGTTTGTCCTCAATTTTAATGACACAAGTTGTGGAATCTTGGCCATGCAAGTTGGTTGCCTTGAGAAAAATAATTCATTCTTATTGTTGTTGTTCATTTTCGTAATGGCAGAGACCCTACATCCGTAGTCAGCTGACTACGGAACCATTTTTCGGACCTTATTGCATTGTGGATGTTGAATATTTTCAATTTGTGTTACCTTTGCAACGTATATCCCAGCATCATCCATGCGAAGGCCATTGATGTCAGTACTGACCAGGCCAAAGTCAAATGTAGACCTTAGACGGGAACCAGTGGTGAGGGGGACACCATTTTTGAACCACTCGACCTTAACAAGTCAAGTCAGACATTTTTGTAAAATAAAAATCAAAGGGGCTAGGGTGAAAGTGGGGTGAAAGTGAGGTGAAAGTTTAAAATCAATTTTTATAGGCACCTTCAGGTTTGGATCTCCACGGGGCTCAACAAAAGCATCCAGGTGAAGATTTTGACCCTCTTTCAACGCGTCATGACTGACTAATTGGGTGGTGAATATTGGAGGTTGGGTTGGGGTAGTGTCCACAAATTCTGGACGTTGGTCCCTTGGCTCAGCCTCTTTGAGTTTAATTTTGTCCCAAGCCTCCGGGTGGGAAGAATCAGCAACAATTGATTGTCGAGCTGCATATCAAGACATTATTACGTTCATATCATAAATTCCACAATATTTTGTGTGTGCAAGTTGACAATTTCGGGAAAATCATTTACGAGTTACTTACTTTTAACACGCATTGGTTGAGAACAAATGGCTTCTCCGGCTTTGTTTGAAACTTTTATCATGTAAATGCCCTCATCCTATCAGTCAATTACAAATTGATTAAAATCAGGCCGCACAATTAATATACAGCTCGGTGCAGAGTTACAATGCTCCTTAATGTAGTGTGAAATTAAATGAGAGTATTCTTTGAGCTGTAGAAAATTTACCTCTGGAATTACACTTAAGACGTCTAGAGTCACGAATCCAAAATCATGGTTGGCACGAATGCGAGATCCTAAATAAGATAATTATTTCGTTTTACAACGTGGATCATTACTACACATAATAGTAACGAGTTTGTTAAAAGTTTTGAATACCTTGTTTTAGTTCAACTCCATTACAGAACCATTCGTATTTCAAATCTGAAATGCAGGAAATTTTTGATTAAAGCTTGGATGTACAGGTCATTTCCCAGAAAGCAGATATTTCTCAAATTGCCTTTTTAGCCTGATTTAACTTTTTAGAGGAAAATGCAGGGATCAAAGTCAAATTTAATGAGTAAACTCACTTGAGTCGCCTATTGGGAGTACTTTGCACTGGAAGTGGGCGTGTTGACCTTCCCAAAGTTCTTCGGGGCCAGTCAGTCCTGCAGTAAAAACGGGTTTGTCAAATATTTTCTCAGGTTCTGGTGCTCTTTGTGGTGCGGGTGCTTCCAACTCTTGGATCTTCTTCATGCCCGCTGGGTGCTGAGATTCCGAAAGAATACTGTCTTTGGCTGTAAATGTAACAAGAGGGATTATTTCTTAATTCAATTTTTGACCAGGATGCAGAATGAATGTCGACACATTATGAGAAGGAAATTTGATAATTGGTAATTTACGTTTGATTCTCATGGAGGCAGTTGTAGCCGCTTCTCCGATTTCATTAGTAGCTCTGAAAACGTTTTGTGAACGAATTAATCCAGTGTACACATACAAAGATGTGTCAAAATTTTTTAGTGAACCAAGTTTTACCTGCACAAGTAAACACCTTCATCCTCCGGACGGATTTTAGCAATGTCCAATGACACAAATCCGAATTCGTGGACATGTTTTATTCTATTTGACTCTTCAAGGGGTTTCTCATTTCTGAACCATTCTACCTTCAGTTTTGGATCATTCACTGAAATGTTCAAGGAGAGCATTAAGTTGATTATTTACATTCGCCATCTTTTCCTACAGTAGTGTAGTGAGAAGACTTTAAATACAGAGACTGGATTAATTACCTGGGATAAGACGAGCCTCAAAATGAGCTGTGTCCATCTCCGCCAGGCCATCCAAATTTTGTAATGGCACCGTGAAGACTGGACGTTGGAAAGTGACGGCCTCTGATGAAACACAAAAGAGGAAAGAGAGAGGTATTAAATTGAAATGGATTTATGTTTCCTGAACAATTTTCAGGGAGAAATAACGAATGACAATACACACCTTCCAATTTGGGTTTAGCCTTGGGTTCTTCCAGAGCTCGGATTTTGTCCAAGCCTTCGGGTCGCTGAGAGTCGGTAATGATGGAACCCTTAGAAATGACTTTCAGATTAATACTGTTAACTGCTTCACCTAATGAGTTCTTTGCGAGAGCACTGTACTCTCCCTGGTCTTCAGGAATGCATTTTTTGATATCGAGAGCGGCATAGCCGAAATCAAGGGTCGTGTGGAACCGATTTCCATGTGACAGGGGCTTCCCATTGTGGAACCTAAAGGATTAATAGATGAATGAAAGTAAGTGAAAATTCCCATGATTCTGCACTGTTCGATTTAGAAAAACAATAACTCACCATTCGACCTTCAAAGAGCTGTCTCTGATTGGCTCCACGCGACATTCATAATGAGCTTTTTGAAAAATGGAAAATATTAATTAATACCGATTATTTGAGAGAAATGAGAAGAAAGTCAGATTTTGTATTCACCATTTTCCCCTTCGTAGACTTCTGTCGTCCCCACAAGATTAGATGTGAATTTAGGTGGACTGGCGATTGGTTCTTCCACTTGAATCTTGGCTGGCCGAGTGAAGGATTCGAGATCACGGATCTTGGCCCATCCTTCCGGATGTTGAGAATCCAAGTAAATATTTCCCTTCTCTGTGGGTTCATGGGAAAAACAATTGTCATAAGACTCTATGACCCCCAAGAGTCAACAATCAATTCAGATTCAGCCCAAAATATAGTTTCATCCTCACCAGTGACTGCAATGTTGCAGGTGTTGACAGCTTCTCCGACAAGGTTGGTCGCCTTACACATGTACACACCAGTGTCCTCAGGGTAAGCGTAAAGAATGTCCAGGGCAACATATCCAAAATCGTGTGTAGTCCTTCAAATTCAAATTTATTTTTACAGTGAAAATCTAATGTTCATGTCTTCTGCTGTGAAAATTCAATGCGTTAAAACATCTCCAGTTATTTACCTAAATCGATGGCCAGTTTTTATAGCCACACCATTGACGAACCATTCCACTTTGAGATTGGGATCATTAACTGAAATTCACATTGAAAGAAATGCATAATGAAGTCTTCATTCTTTATTTATGATACCATGATGTATAAAAACATTCTGTAGAAGAAACTTGAAGTTCACCTGGTGTCAATTTGCATTCGAGATGGGCATGGTCGGATTCCTTCAGATTCTCTAGACTATTGAGAGGAGTAATGAAGACGGGAGGTTCCATTTTTGGTTCCAGTTCACTTGCCTTGGGTCTTTCGTAAGCCTCCAAGTCCCGGATTTTCTTCAGTCGGTCTTCATCCAGAGTTTGTAACTCCAGACCTGCTCTTCCTTGAACCCCGATGGAACATGTGGTGACCGCTTCTCCAGCAGCATTCACTGCCCTGCACTGGTACGTTCCTACGAAATGACCAGAGAAAAGGAAAATGTGATTATTTTATTCAAGAATTTTAAATACTTCATTTCGTGAAGTTGTTGAATTCCCACCTGCGTCCTCAGGGTAGGTGTACTTGACATCCTGTTTTAATTTTAAAAATACACAGAATTCAGTCGTCAGTAAAAGTTACGAGTTTAAAAATGGGAGAGCAGATAAATCGAATTGTTTACCATTGAGACGAAGGAGAAGTCATGTTTTGTGGCAAAGCGTGATCCAATTGGAAGAGGCTTTCCGTCTGGATGCAAAAACATACATGGGATTAGGTACCCTTAAAGTGTACATCTGATGTTACTCATTTGAACCACATCTTGACTGTAGGGGACATACCTTTACTCCACTCAACTTTCATGGTGGGGTCATTAATAGGAGTCAAAGTAGCTTCAAGGTGAGCTGGTGAGCCTTCACCCAGATTGTCAATGTTTCGCAAGGGTCGTACAAAATTAGGTTTCTCCAACATTGGAGCATCTTCCACTTTGATTCCACGGAGTGGAGCCTCCAATCGTTGAATCTTCTCCAGGGCATCTGCATGCTGAGTGTCCAAGATCAAATTGGATTTTGCTGTATGGGTCATAATGAAATCATTATTTTTCCTTTTTGAAAAAACATGTTCGAAAATAGTCAAAGTATAAATGAAAGTTTCCCTCACGTTTAACGTTTATCTTAATGGAAGAAGTGGCTGTTCCAACTCTGTTCGTTGCCCTACAATGAGAAATCAGAGAGAGTCATTTACAGTAGAGTGCAAAACATTTTGGTCATTTTTATGGGGTAAATTATTTGTTCATACTTGCAAGTGTACTCTCCAGTGTCAGCTGGAGTGAGTTGCAACAGGTCAAGGGCAGAGAATCCAAAATCAAAGACAGGTCGGAAACGAGATCCGCTTGGTAGTGGCTTTCCGTCTGAAATTAACCGGTTAATGAATAAATGCATTCATAAATGACAAATCATGGCTAAGGCAAAAAGTATTTTGAAAATGGAATGGCAAAATACCTTTGAACCATTCAACCCGCATACTGTCATCTGGATAAGGTTCAATTCGAGATTCGTAGTGACTAGATTGTTGCTCCCACAGTTCAGTTGGTCCACTGACTGGGGTCACAAATTTGGGAGGTCGGGTGACCACAATTTCTTCCTCGACTCCACGGCCGTAACGAGAACTGTCCTCCAACATCCTTATTTTCTCCAGGGATGCTTCATGAAGGGACATAGCATCGGCCTTACTCAATACAACGAGGTTTGCACTCGTCACGGCTTGACCAAGCTCGTTTACAGCGCGACATGTATAAGTCCCTGAGTCGTCCACAGTGACCCATTTCAGGTCAAGAGAGACAAACCTGAGGTTAATTTACAAAAAAAACAAGTTGAAGACAAATGGGTGGAAATTTTGTAGTAATTTTTTCTAAACTAAATGATTCATTTTTGTTACCCAAAGTCGTGCATGGTTGAGATCCTGTTTGACGCTTGGATTGGTTTTCCATCTACAAACACAATTAGAAAATTATTCCAAATTCTCGCCCTACGCTGACCTTCCAAGCAAGATATTTGTGCAAGGACTGACCTTTTAGCCACTCGACTTTCAAATTCGAGTCCCCTACTGGTATAAGTCGTGCTGTAAAAGTAGCAATTAAATTATTTAAATTAGTCAAAATATTTTGTACATCTTTTAATGGTTCATTTCAGATGAAAGTTGACGATACCTTCGAAATGCACTGGAAGTTGCTCGATTTGTTGAGCATTCTTTGGAGGTTGAGTGAACATTGGGGCTTGATTGACCATTTCATCATGATATGTAGTCTTTTGTATTTTACGCTCCTCCAGGCTACGAAGGGAGGCCAAAGAGCTCAAGTGTTGAGTTTCTTGGATAATTGCTGTTTTGGCTGAATAATTTAATTTTTTAGGAATTAATTCGACACCTGCATAGAAAATTGTGATTCAAATTTTGGGAATCTAAAAATATCTTACAGATAACATTGAGGTTGGCTGAGGTCACAGCCTGTCCAATAGCATTGGTTGCACGAGCAGTGTACGTTCCAATATCGTCAGGTGTACACTGCAAAATGTCAAGTGCCACATGTCCAAAGGACAATGTTTCGTTGAACCTACTGCCTGACTTGATAGGTTGTCCGTCTTTGAACCTATTTTTTTGACAATCATAGATTTGTTAACTTGATAAAATTGATACAATGTAAATGACCGGGCAATAATTAGTATTTTACCATTCAACTTTCATTGTAGGATCCGACACGGGGATGAGTCTAAAGTTTATAATGTACGTGACATTTTAACAAAACGTTAACACTAAAATGTGTGAACTGGATTTATTGACAAATGTAGCTAACCTGGCTTCATAATGGGCCCTTTGGAGTTCTTTGATTTCGACATTCTTGAGAGACGTGGTGAAGACTGGGGCTTGAGTGGTAACCACTTCATCCTCCCAACTCTTCCTCTTCATTGCTCTGCCTTCCTCCAACATTTGAATTTCTTCAATACTTTTGGTCTCTACTTGACTACCAGTGAGAATACTTCTTTGTCCCTTGACTCTCAATTCCACGTCCACTTGGTCCACTCCATTTAAGTTTTGAGCTCTACAAGTGTACACCCCTTGGTCTTCAGGAATGAGACCCATCACATCCAGGGCAACATACCTACAAAATTCGACATCAAAGATTGTTCAGCGGTGACGAACAATTATGGCAAAGAATGCGTCAAAACAACAAGATTTACCCAAAGTCATGAATTGGTCTGAAGCGGGAACCGACTGTGATAGGTCTGCCATCTTTAAACCATTCGACACTCAAGTTCGAGTCGGTCACGGGTTCCAGTTTCGCTGTACAAGAAAAAGTTTCATTATTCATGTGGCCTATAATGTGTTTTTCGAACTTTCTCCTGCAGGAGAAAGTAGCCAGAATCCTGGCTACTAGCTAAAATAGAAAATGTGGAAGAAAGGAGGACATTGAAAGTACCTTCGAAGTGAGCATTTTGAGATTCCTTCATTTGAAGATTTTTCGGTTTGGTGACAAATTGTGGTCTTTGTGTGACGACCTCGTCCACAACGTCTTGCCTACGGTAACGAGAACTGTCCTCCAAAACTTGGAATCTTTCCAGTCCAGAGGACTCAAAATTTCCACCCATTTGCGCATCCTTTTGAGCTACAAATTGTATAATCATTGAACAAACCGTATTTTGAAACATTTCTTTATCCTCTTGTATGTAAATTTGTCTTGAAAAACTTACAAATGACATGGAGAACGGAAGAGGTCACGGCTTCTCCTAAACTGTTAATCGCTTTAGCAGTGTATACTCCAGAGTCTGTAGTGTACACACCAAGTATATCCTGCAAATTTCGAACACAAATGGTAGCCAAAGTTTTGTATTTCAAGAAAATAATCATAATTTAATTTGCGAGTTCACTTACCAGTGCAACATAATCAAAATCATACTGAGGTCGCCACCTGTTCAAACGAAAGTTTTTTCAATTTTGATTGCTTCGAAAATATTTCACAGAGACAGATTTTGGACATTTATGACATGCACCTATTTCCTTGTGGTAAAGGCTTTCCATCCCGGAACCACTCGACACGCATTGAGCTGTCACCGACTGGTTGTAACCGAGCTTCAAGATGAACATTTGACAATTCGATTGTGGACGCATTTTTCAAAGGTTTCGTGAAAGTTGGAATTGTTTGTTGAAAGACTTCTTCTTGGATTTCTCTCTTGTACCTGGAAGCATCTTCAAGGTAACTGATCTGTTCCAGGGCTGACTCATTCTGACTAGTCATGTCAATGTCAGCTTGACTAATAATCTGTCGTGAACAAATTGAATGAGGTTACATCACATCCACATTAAATTGAGTAGGTCAAGTCGACTCGTCGGGAGAATCGAGAACTTACCCTGACGGCTGCCGATGAGTGAGCAGTGCCGAGCTTATTTGTCGCCCGGACTGTGTACTCTCCAGAGTCGAAACTGTCAATTATTTACAAATCGATTACATGACAAATTGTGTTCAAAATTATGCAGTCTTAAGAATATTTTGAGTTAGATTAGTTTCTTTACCTTGTGGTCGAGGTGACGTCTAGTGCGACGTAACTGTACGGACAAGACACTCATTTTAGCAAAAAAAGTGAAAGTTGGTAATAAAATGGGCAACGTGAAAGTGAAAGTATAATTTTACCCAAAGTCATAGTAGTTGCGGAATCGTGATCCTGAGATTGAAAAATGTAAAGCAATGTAATACATTTAAGAACAAAAATACTATTTTTAAAATAGCAATACGCAAAAACTGCACTAATTACTGTACCTGTTGTAATTGGTCGGCCATTGTGAAACCTAGTTTTTGATTGAAAACAGTTTTTAATTTTTTAATGTCAAATAGAAACTTGACAAGAAATTAATTTAAAATATTGTAAAAGTACGCACCATTCGACCCTCATCGTAGGATCTCCCATTGGTTCCAATCTGTGGAGAAAGTTGAATTAATGTAAATTGATTTTTCAAAATAATTTTCCTTTGCCGAAAAGAGATTCTGACCTGGCTTCAAGGTGAATGGGTTTGCCTTCTGCCATGGGTCTAAGATCTTGAAGTGTTTGGACAAAGACAGGTTTGGACTTGCAAACTTCTTCGATTTCGTAAGTGGGCTCAATGAATTCTTTGGCTCGTCTCTCAGTCATTTGATGGATGGCCGTCGTGTCAATGTCCTTCCTGCTTTCCACTTGCATCACTCCGTCAAGACGGGCTTCACCGGCTGAATTGCGGGCGACTACAGTGTACGTCCCACTGTCTTCCGTCCGAACATTGAGAATATCCTACGGAAATTTTAATGGGAAACATGGATTAGTCTATATATTTTGTATAAAATATATTTTGGAGTTTTAAATTAATAACGGAAATCCACGTACCAGGGCCACATAGCCAAAGTCATGAAAAGTCTGAATTCTATTTGCGCTCATAATGGGTTTTCCGTTGAGATACCTACAAATTTTCGTTTTAAATTTTTTTGTACAACTACTTTAGAGAGGAGATTCAAAGTTCTTTCATTAAAATGAAATTCGACTCACCACTCCACTCGCATTGTGGTGTCAGACTGTGGTTCCAACCTAATTGACAGATTAAATACAAATGTAAGCGAAAAGTGTTTGGTGAATTTTTGAATTGTTTTGAATTAAAAGAAATTTTAATGTGGATTTTGATTTACTGAGTCTCAAAGTGAGCTCGTTGCATTTCCTTAATCCTATTAGTTCCCTTCAGTAGTCCCACAAATCGAGGTGCGACTTGCTTCACCTCTTCTATCACCTTTGAGCTCTTACTGTAGCGACTGCAATGTACGACAACATTCAGATTACAATTTAAATCTTTCAAGGAAATTAGTTCATCTCATATTCTTCGATTTGTGTAAAGATTATTACCTAGAATCTTCGAGGTATTGGATTTTCTCCAAACCTACAGAAAGCAAAGTTCACAAAATTTTAAAATTATTAACGAAAATGGAGAAAGTTCATCATTTTGCCTTCTCCGTACGACAAATCGCAAATTTAAGGCAGAATCATGTAAAAGCTGCGGAAATGGCAATGAAGGTGACAATTCATTAGCTGTAATTTTGTGAGGAGAAAGAAGAACGACAAACTTTCTCCATGCTATTCAATCCGCACATTCCATTCGTGGTGGAGAATCAATCCAATAACTTTCTATTTCCAACTTTCTGCATTTGGAATGTCATCTTTCAGAAAAATCAACTTTCTCCACACTTTCTCCTTATTCTTCAAGCTCGGAAATTTTTGTCACTGAAGCATATTTGACAAAATTTGACAGGGGACATTTCTGAGCTGTCTAATTCTGATTCTTTAAGGTCAATCACATTATTTAAATTTGTGGCCAATGTGCAATATCAGCTTGACCTTGCGTAGTTGCGTCATTTTTAAAAAATAACACTGAGTCACCCAAGTCATTTAAATTAGGCTGTTCAATGCACTTTTCTTTGACACTTTGACATGAAATAAAAGGTGAAAAAAATGACTGCATACCTTCCGGATGCTGACTATCGTACACAACGTCCACTTTGGAAATGACGCTGAGGTTGGCACTGGTCGTTGCTTGTCCGATGGCATTAGTTGCTCTACAAATATACGTTCCCTGGAAAAAGACACAATGGAGAATGTTCTTAAATTGTTATGGCTGCAGCCAAAATTTGACATTTTCTCTTAAGGAATTTAATTTCTCATGACCAAGAATTGGAATGATAGAGAAACTTTGTGGTCCAAGATTTTGGTCTCAAAGACAATGAGAGCGTTGTCTATTTAAGACTGGAGATTTCAAAAGATAATTTTGAGAAAGTTCTCACCTGGTCATGAATTGTGACTTGCTTAATGGTAAGGGCGACATATCCAAAGTTAAAGAACGTAGTAATCCTATGAATTGGAGGAACAGCAAAAACAATTTATATATTATTTCTCTTTTATTGCCTCGATGTTTCTTAAGACGACTATTTTTATCTTCATACCTGGATCCTTGTTTCAGAGGTTCCTCTTTATTTGAGTTGGCTGGACGGAAATACCAGGCGACTGTCAGTTTCGAGTCACCAACTGGTTCAAGTCTGGATAATTTTTCAAAAATAGTGTCATTTAATTGGTGAAAGTGTTGAGAGTTTTGTACGTAATCCAATGAAAATAAAAATACCTGGCTTCAAAATGGCAGAAACTATTTTCTCTAATATTGAGCTGGTCTCTAATCGGAGTTTTGAATTCGGGTGGAGCAGTTGACTCGGGTACTTCGTCAACTCGCTTGAATTGAGAGAGTGCGTTGTACGCCTCCAGCTCTTCCACGGACTGAATATATTTCTGTTGCTCAGGAATACCCAGTGAACCCGTGACCGAACTCTTGGCTATAGAACCACGAATCATGTCCACATTTAAGATTGTTACAAGTGGGTTGTCAAATATTCACATTTTATTAATCTTTACCGACAACATGAAGGACGGCGTGAGAGAGGGCTTCTCCTTGCTGGTTTGAAGCACGGCAAGTATAAGTACCCGTGTCCTCAGGGCTACAAAGGGAGAGGAGAGAACAGTTAGTAACAATTTTCAATTGTTGTGGAGTTGATTCGAGTGAAAATTACCGAAGATGTTGGACGTTAAGAGATACATATCCAAAGTTGAATATATTTGAAACTCTGCTACTTGCTGTCAAGGGTCTACCGTCCTTAAACCTTTTTTGTTGAAAAAAATAAAATATTAAATTGTGTTCCCAAATTAATTGTCCAATAGAAATTATGTACAGATCGTACCATTCAACTCGCATGTAGGGATCGTTGACAGGTTGTAAGGTCGCTTCGAAATGTGCGTTTTTGCCCTCGTTGAGTTCACCGAGATTGATCAATTCTTTGGTGAAGAAGGGTTTTTGTCGGAATTCTTCTACTGACTCTTGTTTCGTGTACCGGACAAACTCTTCCAGTTGCTGAATCTTTTCCCAACTCTCCGGGTGTTGAGGTGCCCGTTCAATTGTTTGACGAGCTATTAAATAAAAGTTGTTTCAATTGTTGTTCTTATTTCCAAAATGTATTTGTGAAAATCCGTTCTTACGTTCAACAGTTAAGGTCGCTGAACTTTCAGCAGATCCCGTGGCGGAGCTGACGACACAAGTGTAAACACCCGAGTCTGCCCTGACTAGACTTAGGAGGTCAAGGGCAATGAAGCCGAATCTGGCCGTCAGGTTTGCCCTCGCACTGGCAGTCAAAGGATGTCCATTCACATACCTACATAAATAATACAAGAACGTGAATATATTCCAGCTTCTTTCGTAATTTCAAGATCTAGTGACTCGAAAATGGGAAAATGGTGGACATACCATTCAATCTTCATTGTAGGGTCACCCACTGGATGCACCTATTCCATTATGTTTCAAACATGAGATAAATGCCAACTGTACAAACAGTCCATTTACTTTTAAACAGTATGGAAATTTCATATATTTTTCTCCAACTGACCTTGCACTCAAAGTGAGCCCGACCTCCTTCCACTTGCCTCACATCTAAATTGAAAAAAACATAGTCATGGTAAAATTGACAACTTGTTATATTAGAGTAACTAGACTGGGTAATTTTCCATCATTGTACACTGGCATTTGGTTTAATATCTCTTCAATTATAGGAGGAACATTCAGATCCGCCCCTTGGTTGAAATTGGTCAAATCTTTGCAAAAAATATTGGATAGGACTTTGCCCTTCCTCCTCGACGTTCCTGGTGTGTCGTGTCGTGTGTTTTCGATGACACGAAAGTCTTTGGATAATTATACATAAATGAATGCAAAGTCGGAGAAACTTGTTAACTGTCAGCCAACTCGGGTTTCGGGAGGAGGAGGACATATTCCCATGCATCACACATCATGTACATATCTTTGCATTTATTGTGTGGGATTTTGAGAGTCATTTCTCATGGCGGACTCGAACGTTTATCGCATACTTGGCCCCATCCATTAAATGTTGGCTCGTTATTGGGTTCGCAATAAATCTAAACTAGGAATAGCAGCTCATCATTTTGGAAAGTCTAAATACCCAATTCTTCATTTTTTGTGAAATTTGAACCACAAACTAAATTAGGGAAAAGACGAAGTGGAGGAGAGAGGAGGATGGGAGACTGAGATATAAATACGGGTTTCTAAAAATGTTCCCTGGTTGGGGGCAGAATTGACAGACAACGTCATGTCAGAGTGGCTAAAAGGATTGATCCGAAACGGTTGATCTGTGCTCATTAACCCAGTGTATAATGAGGGATTGGGAGAAGTCGGAGTCAAACCTGAGACGGGGGTGAGGAAGACGGGAGGCTCAAAGGTTCGGTCCTGTTCCGTCCTGACTTGTTGTGGCCGTGCTCGTTCCACATGACGTAGATAAATGACTTCAGGTGATGGTGGTTTCCTACACACACACGCATCAAAGGAGAGATAGAATATAAATAAAGTTATTTTCCTCCACACACACACGCACACATACATGGGTCTGTCAAATTGAATCATGGTAGATGATCTACATCTGAATCTCTGGTTTTTTGGCCCCAGCTGCTGGAACTAATATAATGTAATGTATGATGAGGAGAGTCATGTGAATGGAGCCCATTGGCAGTTTTATGAGTTAAACTCTCAAGGTATGACAATTTGAATTCATTTCAAGGAATTAAAAATACTCAAGGAAAAAGAAAATAAAGAAAGGGCCATTCAAAATTAGGGACTGGAAACCCGTCACAATTTCTCAAGAGGAATGTGACAATGCCTAGAATGAGAGGAGAGGAGAGAGAAAGGCGAGGACGAGTCAAAACTCGTATTATTAATATAAAAAAATATTTAAAAGAAGGAGGAACAGATGTTCCTTCCTTCCTCCTCCTTTTTTCTCCTCCTCATCCCGCATTCCATCATGAATGCAGTTTTGAACATGGTGGATTTCTATGACCTGCACATGTTCCTTGTGTCCCCAGTTCTTTCTCTCTCGATTTTATAATTGTGTACGAGTGTAAGATAGCGTAAATAGTTTACTTCCTTGAAAATGTCATTTCTCCGCCTTCCCTTTCCTCCTCTTGGAAAGAAAGGATGCGAAAACATGCAAATTCTGCCTTTCTCTGTTTTTCCTCAGCCTACGTGTCGTGTACGTACACACACACATTATATCATTAACAGATTTGAAAAGACCATGAGAGAGACAAAAAAAAGTTGACTCACTCTGGTTCAATGACTTTGGATGGTTTGGGAAGATGTAAACGCCATGGTTGATCCGGTTGTTCTTGGGGCCGCTCAACGAAAAGTCTTGCACGGGTAGCAGTTGACCCTGCTGTGTTCTGTAAATGATTCACAGGAGAAAAGACTCTCTTATTTAATGCTAAATTTACTCTCTCTCTCTCTTTCGTATGTTCCCCTGTCGTTGTAAGTATTTTGTCTCCTTCAAAGTGAAAAAGTCATAATTAGAGAGAGACGTGCGTGTGTGTTTCGTACCTGTGCCATGCACTGATACCAGGCAGAGTCACTGGTTGTGGCCCTAGGGATTTCCAGTTTGGATGCACCCCCTTCCGAAGTAATGATCACATTATTGTTGGACGTTATCCCCACTCCATCCTAGAAATTGAAAGGGAAGAAAAGAATGAGAGGAATGAATAGATGGTGAGAAGAGTGATGAAAAGGGCAAAGACAGGATGATGATGAAGATGAATATATTTTGGAGAGAGGGAGAGGGGGGAGGTGTACTAATTGTTTTCAAACCTTTTGCCAAGAAATGCGTGGGGTTGGAGTACCGACGGCTCTCGCGAAAAGTTCTACGGGCTCTCCTTCCCTCACATGAACAGTACTGAACCGTTCAACAAATTTGGGAGCAACCACATTCTCCTTCTCCACTACATTCACATTCACTTCGAAGGTGGTCTGCCCGGATTTGTTGGTGGCGACACAGGTGAGGACTCCACTGTCATTTCGATTAACTGCTGTGATGAGGAGAGCATGATTTCCAGCCTCGTTGACGAGGATTTTGTGAGTATTGTCATTCTCCACTACATGATTATTGATCAGCCATGTCACACTTGGAGCAGGGCGTCCAATCACCCGGGCTTCCAGCCGGAGGGACTTGAGTTCTGTTATGTCAATGTGAGGTGGAGGAGTGGACGTGAATTTGGGTGCCAAGGATTTGTCTTGGACTTGTTGATTCTCTGTCCCTCTCTGTTGTTGTTGTTGTTGCTCGGTCTGTTCCACTGCCAGGTAGGAGGATGACACGACACATCCGGCATTATTCTCTGCGAGGAGTGTGTAGTTACCCGTGTCGGAAGAGCTTACTGAACTGATGAATAGTGATGAGGTTCGACCGTCAAAACTTGACTTGACTCTATTGGATTCGACTAGTCTTTGACCATCTTTGAACCATGTTAACTGTGGAAAAAGTAGTAGTAGTCCAGGGTCAACATTAGGTCATTTAGTTTTTTGGCATTTTGTAAAAACAAAGGAAAGCGCATACAATGCGTTGCAAATTCATAACGCTCGCAAGCCCTAATTTTGATGACTACATTAGCAGTCGGTAATAATATGTGAAAATCAACGTGAATTAGAATGTATTTTATCCCTGGCGAAATATAATGAAGGATAGTTTTCCTCGGTCATTTATTATGGCTCCTGAGTCAGAGTAAATTGTATATGACTCAGGACATTGGCATTCCCTACCCATGGTGACTCAGGTATGGAAATGCCGGGGATTAGTCTGAAGAAAAGCCCATTTTCCCATTGGTTTTATAATGGAGAGATTTTAAGCAAAACCCTGTGTCCATCCCACACGAACACCTGTCAATCCAGGTGAATGAAACTTGTTCACAGGGTCTCATGCAACTGTCTGTGACCCGACCGTTATATTACGAAGGTCACTATGAGTCACACACGCACAGCGCTACGAGGTTTACTTTTGAAATAGAAAATTTCGGAAATAAATATTTTCTCGCCATAAGAAATGACCGTGATGAAAACTATCCTTCATTACAGCTCGGCAAGGATAGAATAAATCCTACTTCACTTTGCGCTACTACTTTTGAAGCCCACTGCATAATAATATTTTTTAAAAAGCCATTTGATGGATAAAGATAATTCAGATAGAGATGAATTTGTGATTTGTGTTAGTGCCAGGAATTTAGGGGTCAAAATAAATAATTGAAACTCACCCGAGCAGGGCCCCCTCCTAGTCCTACACTGAAGACAGCATTGGAACCTTCAGCTAATTTTGAGCTGTGGGAGAATTAAAATAAGACATATTTATTTTTAAAGGTCATCATGGCATGTACACTTGTTGGAAAAGCAGCACACACAACAGCCCACAGTATCACTTTTAAAATTGGTCATCATGTCGACTTTTCTAACATTTCTCCTTGACAAAGGTGAGCCATTCTCTTGTGAAAAGAGAGTCGAGTGTTTTGAGAAGGAGGAGGAGGAAATGTGAGATTGACAAGCGTACGAAATCCACGGCTGTATTAAATGAAAAGTAGGAAGATAATGTGTGTGTGTCGATCCATCATGTGAATTGTAGTGGACACAGAAATGACTCTACTAGTCATTCCAATTCCTTTTTTGAATTGGGTATTCATTTTTTGCACTCAATGTCCCATTTTGATCCTCACAGTCCACTCCAGTCAGTTGTACTGAGTCCAGTCTCTCATTCACATCTCCAGGTGTGTTTCTTGACTTCCTTTGTCTCGTGGATTGGATTCTGTGTCTGCCCAGGTTCACAGGGATTGTATTGTGTCTATGAGTGTATGTGTGTGTGTTGTGGTGGTGTGTGTGTGGGTGGACTGGATTTGTGGACTGTATGACGACATCCCGCGTCATATCGTACATAAGCTTTCCTCCTGAGCATATTTAGTATTTGAACAGAAACTATCCTGCGGCCACAAGACAACAACAGTCAGTCAAATTCTTCTCTTCAGATTCAATTTTTGGAGTGTTGCATTTGTAGCACACACACAATCCTCTGCCAACCCCGTTAAATAAGGTGATGACACACTAAAGGGGGTCCAAAAAGCGTCCCATATCCAACCCACTAGCTTATTGTATTCGTATTCACAAACAACACAATTCCAGTCACTCACATCTATTATTTCCAACTGTTGACTCCATCCTCGGGATTAAAACCCCTTTTTTCCACTCCCTATTGTCAACTCTTTGTAGATAATAACGCAAATCAGTATGTATGACTTGTCCAAGGTGGTGATGACGTGACATTTACGAAAAAAAAATTTTTTGGCAAAAACTTGACATTGTGTCACGCAATTTCCATCCCTCCATCCCCACACTTCTTTCTCCTCCTCTTCTTTCCCTCATGGAAACCGAATCTTGCACTGAATGCATTGACGATTATGTCAACGTGAAATTTATCAACATCCGTCTTCCTACGAGCGTCTCTCAATTCAAATTCTCCTATTCTCATCTTGACACAATGAGAATAGAGAGGGATAGCGAGACTGTGGGACATTTTTGGAGACTCGGAAAAGCTGAAAAAAAGAGAAATTATTTAAAAAATCATTTTATTTACTTTCGAGGTTTCTGAACAATTTGTGGTTGGGCTTTGGCTGCTGGAAGGGCCTCCTGGGGTTCACCAGGATAGCGTCTTGTAATGATTTGTCGGTACTCGACCTGTTCAATATAAAAATATTTGATTTAACATGAGGAAATGAGATTCGTTTGTATGTTTTTTATTGAAAATCCGTTCACACCTCTCTCAAAAGTCTGTACTCGAAAGTGTCTACTTTGAATTCTTCATTTCTTTGGTGAGAAGTTCCATTCACGTGTTGTAATGACTGTTGTTGTTGCTGGAGACTCCTCTGTCTCTGTATGTGTTGTTGTTGTTGCTGCTGTTGAATTTGTTGTTGCTGTTGTTGATGATGGATTGTCGTCGTCTGTTGTTGAATAATTTGTTGTTGTCTCAATTCAATGGATTGTTGTCTCTGGTACTGTTGTTGTTGTAATTGTTGTTGTTGCAATTGTTGCTGTTGCAGTAATTGCTGTTGTCGTTGTATCTCTAGTTGTTGTGCAGTTTGTTGTTGTCCTGGATAAAAGAGACATGATAGTAAGTAGGGGATTTGAGACATTTTTGAATCATAAAAGATTTCTCTGTCATTTTTCATCTTTTAGAAGAAGAGAAAAAAACGAACCTTCAGGTTGAATATAAACTGTGCAGATTGCTTCACCATACTGAATTTTAGGGGGAAAAATACATATCTCATATTAATATCCAGAAGGGAAATACTCATTATTTAAATGGATTGAATTCAAAACGATTACAGACTATTGGCGTGAATCTCTCTCTCTCTCTCTCTCGAAAGAGAGAGAGGAGGAGACACACCATGTCTAAAATGTCAACCTACATATGTCAACTTTCATATTTGCCAAAATATAATTAACCAATCTCAACGAGTTTTGCATTGAACATAATATCCCTACGTTGTAGTTTTCATCCTATTGAATTCAATCCATAAAAATTTTGTGTGGAGAGTACACTCTCAAATATTTTTGGAAAAATGAAAATTTCTTTCGTACCTGATTCCTACCCACACAAGTATACTCTCCTAGTAAGAGGAAAAGATAAAAAAAAAGTTGTGTGATGACCCGGAATAGGTTAGCCATGAAATAAAATAAAATGTATGCATTTCACCTTCGTCACCCGGTCCTATTGACGTTATTGACAAAAGGATTCTGCCGGTCTGTTCATCATATCGCATCTGATGTTTTTGCGACGCTATTTTTTTCCCCAATAGTTACAACATTAATTTGTGAGCATCCTTCATCATCATCATCATTTCATAGTTGAAAATATTTTTGGGAGGAAATGCATGAGAAATGAGTAATGAATGAGTAAAATGTGAATTTTTCAAGCATCTAAAATAATTCACACACTTCCGGTGTTAATACATTCCAAAAAAAAGATTTTTAGTACAGTTTTTTATTAATAGTTTATTTTACAAGATTAGATTATTATAACACACATTTCTTTACATATTAAAAAAATACAAACATTCTCACACACACACGCAAAATTTGTAAGAATGTAAAAATGTACACGTATGAGTTTAAGTGTGGAAAAGATGAGAGAGAACACACACACACAAAGTGTGAGTAATTGAATTGATTTAACCTACGTAAAAATAATAATAACAAAAAACATGGAGGATGAGGAGGTGATGATGAGTCATTTAGAGGAGATTTTATCGTGCATAGAAATTGTGTTAAAATTAGATTATTCTACGTATACAAAAACTGTACAGTGTGTGTGACACACAGGCACAGGCACAGAGAGAGGATGAGGGAAATAAAAGTCGGTGGTGATGATGGTGGTGTGAGGTAAGGAAAAAAGCAAGTCAGTGGAAGCTAACACCGCATCCACAACGACGAAATGAGGAGATGAGGAGGAGGAAGATTTTTTAGAACACCACCACCACGTCTTGTGAATGTTAAAGGGTTAAGAGGAGGACTCCAGCAGAAGGATATTATTATATTGTGCACACACACATACACGTTTCTACATGTTTCAAAAGTAAGTATTATTAAAAAAAAGAAAATGAGGAGGAGGTGGTGGAAATGTACAGAGAGAGAGAATGAAAAATGAGAAAAACTAACGCGGAAGAACTTGTCCTTTCCGAACCCATGAAACACCTGAAAAAAAAATTCGCAATTAAATATTTGAAATGGTCCATAATTTCAGAGGAGGGGAGAAATGGGGGGGGGGACTGAGGAATGGTCAATGGATTGTTTGAATGAGTCATGATTATTGCATTTAAAAAAAGTGTGAATTTGAATGGGGGAAATGGTGTAGGAAGAAGGGGGGAGGGAAGAGTTTAGAGAAAAAACGGAGAGTACTACACACTGGGTTTCGGTGTGCCCCGAATCCTGCCCTCAAACGTAGCATTGCCACCCTGAGCAAACCTCGCGTTGCGAAAGATTTCCTCAAATATAGGTGGGCAAGAAGACGTTGTTTGCTGGTAGCTAAAAATACCAATTAGACCATCTGTATAGGGAACCCCCAACGGTTCTAAAAATAAACGTGGGACTTGGCAGAGTAAAGTTGAAAATTCCTGTCCGCTTACCCAGACACATTTCGGAACTGTTGCTGAACATTCTGCTGCTGTTGCTGCTGAACATTGGTCTGTCCAACTATCCGACCTAAATATGATACGAAATTTTGATCTCCTTACATGGTCATCTTACTCTTTATGGAGTTAAAAGTGTGGCATGCAATCAATAGCACAACAACGGCCGAGTCCCAACAAATATAATAATCATATTGTAAATGCGGAGAGAGAGAGAGATATCTTCAACACAAGAGTAGCGACCCAGTGAGAGTGTACACCACAGCACAGAGTGCATATTGTGTGTGTCTACGTGTGTGTGTGTGTGGAGGGGGACAGTTGAGACTTGCAATAATAACATTCACTCACTAAATTTTTATGTATGGTTGAAACAAATAATCCACTCACAACTCACACTGTGATTTCTCTCTCTCTCTCTCTCTTTTATTTTAATAACTATATTTTTCTCTCTCTATTCTCACCTGTCTGTTGTTGTGGTGGTTGTGGTTGTTGTTGTTGTACTTGTTGAACAACAGAGGAGGAAGAGCGAATCTCTGTAGTTCTACTCACTTTATTCGTGGACTCCATCGAGGGAGTTTAATAAATAACTTTTTACAAAATTAAAGTCACCATGCACAGTATAAAATAAAACAATTAAATAAAATTCGACAAAAAAAACGTTCGTCGTCTCTCGTTTACGGCCACACCGACAAAATTCAAACTGAGACTTATCTTTAATTCTCCTCTCTCTTTAAACGAGGGGATGGAGTTCTCTCTCTCTCTCTCCTCTTCTCTGTAGGAGAGCTCTCTCTTGAGATAGGGATTTTTATGAGTAGGAGCTTTGTGGGGGGTGTCTATGCATGCACCCACACACGTGCATTTATACATATCTCATCATCCGCATCCTTTCTCTCTCTCTCTCTCTCCCTCACTCATTCTCTCTTCTCCATGTCCAACACACAGTCATCAGCAATTCTCTTCTCTCTCATTTATTTTTTTAATATTTTATTTTCTTATATTTGGAAGTAACGACATTTATTGTTCCTTTTTTAAACACTGCAGAATTTCGACGTAACCAACTTTGTTCGCCCACACAAAATCCTCTAATTGTGAAGGTGTAGAGAAATCCTTTCTACAGGGCGGCTCAAACATAAAAATTCTCAGAGTGACTCTATCTCTCGAATGAGTGCAAATTTTGATGGTCCATAGGTTGAGTTCACAATTAAAATTTTACAAAAAAAGATGATATTTGCTCTTGTAGGTGCTTTCAAATGATGATGACCTTAGAAATCACAAAGGACGCTGGAATGTTTTTGATAGTACCTGAAATCGGGGGGTTAGGTGAGAGCGAGTACGGAAAAAATTGATGACTACTGCTCAAACTGACCCAACGAATTTCTGGAATAAAACGAACGCTTTTACATATTTCTCTCTGGGATGTCTTGACCGATTTCGACTTCTAATCTGAACAAGATTTTAAAGATATTTATGAACAATTTTCAACAATTGTTCATTGTTGAAACATTCTTTGGGTGTCAAAAATGAGGATAATAGTATGGAAATAAATATAACTTTATCTTAGTACACAAGAAGTAAAAAGCGACCGTCTTCATAAACTGCTTTAATTTTGCAACTTTAAAAATCACAATATATCTATTTTACATTGTGTATCATATTTTTTTGTCATTCTCAAATTTTCTTTTAGAAATCTGTATGAAATTTACCACTCTTTGATTTGTCAACAATTGCGAAACGAAAGGAAACAGAAGGAAGCAAGCGAGTAAATGTAGATTGGTACAATTTTATTTTTTATTCAAAATATGCTAAACTTCAAGGCCATTCATGAAAAGAAAGCAAACAATCTCTAGTCTTTGGTTTGTCCAAGCGCAATCCAGGATAGGTCATCTGATCGTGGTTGTGCCCCTGTAAGTTTTTCTATTATATTTTCCAGCCGACTCCAGAAAGATATATACTCCAAAGGTTTATTAAGCCACCCTAAAATGATACACATATGAAATAATCAAAAAAACGTGTGTATATGTGTGTACGATTAGAAAATTTAACACGGATGCAGAACCAGTTCAACGAAACAAGGAATAGGGACAAAATCAATGAACATATCTTTCTGCTATGTAGTATCCCCATACATTTTCTATAGAAAAAAATTCAATTTTTGAATTGCCAAAACACAAGTCTAAAAATGGTGTCAGGAGTCTAATTAGACATTCCGAGTTGAGTTTGACAAGCTGAGGTCAATTGGACTGACAAATGATTCTAAACGGCATTTTATACAGAGGTTAAAAGACACATTTAGTCAGAATTCTAACGGGTTGGCTTCCTCGGGTCAATATTTGATGACTGTGACAAAGCTTAGTCACTAAGAGATTGCACAGTCATTTATGAATCAATTTTCATAATTCTTTCAATTTCGCACTCTCAGAGAGTGTCTTCATCCATTTTATAACAATTACTCATAAATGAAAGTAGTTATGACTCTTTGAGGTTAAACGTTAAAGTCTACTTTGTGCGTGTGGAGAAAGTGTGGAGAAAGTCAAGCAAGATTTGAAATTCCTCTTTCCTCCCTTCAATGTCTAATTCGACTCCTGACATCATTTTTACACTTGTGTTTTGACAATTCAAAGAATTGAATTTTTTTCTATAGAAAATGTATGGTAGTGTACTGTACATCATAGTTGCTTCAATTTTGAGCTACTAGCCCCCAACTGAAACACTTATGATACTATAGAAAGAAAAATAAAGTAAAACAGTGAATGTGTGTGTTACCAGTTGTAATGCAAAAGTAAGTTTCATGAGGCGCTACATGGTGAATGCGGTGATGACGCCGAGGTAGAATGATATGAAGGTCCTGAAGAACCGTAACAATAGGGGGCAAACCAAAATACGTGTGACTCCATTTGTGAATCTGTAAGCAAAATCCCATTAAAACAAAAAGAAAAAATCATATACTACTTACTACTTAAACTACAAGAAACTATGGAATAATGTACTCTACTTTGAAGTCAGTTAAAATTTTCCCCAATGCATCAACCCATTTCAGTAGATTATACTCAAGACCACTCGTAGAGGAGAGTTCAGAAAACTCTCCTCTAGGAGCTATTCCCTGAATACGGATTAAATAACTGTTGAAGGAAAAAATCCAAGTAATTGAAAATTGTTTTTGTACCAGAATTTTGTGAAAATTGAACATAAAATTTTTTCCTTGCTTTGTTTTTACTTGGGAATCATAATTTGAAATTCAATTATCCCCAGAAAACAGACTACTAATCAAATAATTCGACTACATTAAGCTTATGTGTCGGTAAATGTATTCAGTAAATTATTAATATTGTTATTACAAGAATATGTACACTTTACACAAGCAGTTTTATTAGAAAAAGTTTGTCATTACTAACTACTTGATCTTTTCTCAATCTTATACTTATTAATAATTGTTAGCAGAATCATAATAAGATTATAAAAAGATGTGAAAGAGATTATAGTTGAAACCTCAGACCTGATTTGTCAGGGATACGAAGATCGCGAGTAAGTAGAAGAAACACACAATCTCATAGTTTGTATTATTGTAATCTCCCCAGATAAGTACGTAGCTCATATAAGCAAGGCAAGGCATAACGGCAAAGAAGTTATCGCCGTTGGTCTCTATAAAATCATGACGTGTGATAGAAGTTGGATCGATGTGGTGCTCACGGAACGGACGGATGACTATAAAGAGAAGACACAAGTAATGAGAGTATAATTCTTCAAAGTTGTATATTATAGACATAAGAAAATCACATGGCTTTTTCTATTTACATGCTTTCCCGACAATGGGCAAAGTGACAGATCCCCAACTATCAGCTGCCCAATGAACGAACCTATCAAAATTATAGCCACATTATTAGTTACGAAAGGAAAATAGACAGTAAATAGTGAAACACTTATTGGATACGGATAACCCGTACACACTTTAGGGTGACGAAATTTCAAAACTTCAAAAAAAACACGCACAAAACAATAAAACGAAAAAAACGTAATGATAGAGGCCTTATAATATTGAGAAAAAGTAGTGATAGAGAGAAAGAGTACCCAGAAAGAAAATCAGCCACGATTATTCCTAAAAAACCAGCACATCCGATTGTAGGTAGGTGACTCAATTGGAGATTAAAAAGCAGGATGGCCCCATTTAAGCTGAATAGGATACTGGTGATTAAGATGGAAATTGTCTCTTGCTTCCTTTTCCCTACCACAACATAAGCCACAAATACAATTTCATACAACAACAAAAAATTATAATAATATCACAAGTCTAGAGAAAACAGGGTTTACACGAGACTTGACTGGTAGATACAAGAAATAGTTTACGAAGGCTATGGTACCATACATATAATGTGGATAATATACAAAAGAATGATAATATACAACACAGAAAAAAATGATAAAAAAAAGACTTTTGTTTAGGTACAACATGAATTATTCATAAGGAATCAACAGTCAAGTGTCCCTTCCCGGAAATAAAATTTCATGAGGGAGAAAATTTCAACAAGTGGACTTTTACATAGTAAGAATATAATAAATTTTTTATACTTAATGTCTATAGGCTAATAATTGGAATGTGAGTTTAATCTCATATTATAAACTAGACTGAAACGGTTCCGAAACTCAATTTGTAAAAATACATAAATTATACTTGCTACACCCTTTCAGTAAAATCATTTTCAATCAAGTCAAACATGGAATACCTTTAGTATAAAATATCTTCAAACGTAAAGCACCATGATGCTGTGGACCCCAGCTACAACAAACAAGTATGGTACATAATTAAAAATAATCACTTGAGAAATCAGAGGAGGACTTTGTCACATGAAATCAGTTCGTGATTTTCCTCTTAGTGAGATATAGACGAGTACTTTGTAGTGCTTACCGAGGGGAAGATGAGTCAGATTTTTCAACAAATTCTTCATTGCCATTAGGGTCTTCCTCTAACATTGAACTTAACTTTTCCATCCCACTACTAATGTCAACATAATCTCAATTAGGGAAAGACAAACTAAAAAAAATAAAATAATAATAATCTCAATTTATCTCAATCTCGTCTGTTAAAACTCCCTCCCTTCGTCGAACAAGAAAAAATAGAAATCACAGAGAATTTATCCTTGATAATTTCGTATATTACTTAAAGATTAAATTATAAATTAGATTGAGGTTCTACTGCTCGTTACTCGTGTAAATTGATAATTTAATAGTTGACTCCTATTGTATGTGACAGTGACTCTGAAATATTTTTACCAATTCTAGCAATCTCTCTCCCAAATTAAATTGTTGTTTTTTTGGTGTGTCCGGACTCCGGAGTTTCTTATAATCTCCAAAGATCAATCTCCTTCAGAATTAAACTATGTTTGCGATCATCAACCGTATTATAGACTGGTTGAAAAGTTTATTATGGCGTCAAGAAATGGAGCTGGTAAGATGCGAAAAAAATTTTAAGCTATGCATAATTTACTTGAGTCATAAGGTCAAGATATGAGTCATATTTAAGCTGTATGAACAAAGAGAGCTGTCAAACCATTCATTCATATTTGCGGTCATCAAATGCTAAATGTTTTGTTTTTTATTTAACCGTACAGACATTAGTTGGACTCCAGTACTCCGGAAAAACTACGTTTGTCAATGTGATAGCGGTAGGTCATCATGTCAATTCCTTTTACACCTGTAAACTTTCGCATATGATGAGAAACTATTATTTACTTAGTACATTGCCGAAACACCCTTTTTAAAATTGTGTGTTGATTTGACTTTGAAAATACTATGTATGCATTAGCTTTATTTCAATGTGGTTACTTACTTAGTTGAATCTTTGTGTTCCTTTTTTTTGACAGTCTGGTCAATTTTCGGAAGATATGATCCCAACCGTTGGATTTAATATGAGAAAAATAACTAAAGGGAATGTAACCATAAAAGTTTGGGATATTGGAGGTCTGTTACTATTAAAATTTATTACATTTTTTTCAAAATTAAACAACAGTTCATACTAGTTTACATTACTAATGGTAATAAATTATCACAAATAAATGTAAGTAAAGTTGTATTATATTATCATGACTTTTGTTTTAGGTCAACCAAGATTCAGATCCATGTGGGAACGATATTGTCGAGGTTAACAAAAAAAAATTTAAAGTATTTTTAAAAAATTGATACATGGAAATGTTATTTTGTGACTTTTTAATCACCCATTATTTGGTGTTTGTTGACAGGAGTAAACGCTATTGTCTATATGGTCGATGCAGCTGACCATGAAAAAATTGAAGCATCACGGAATGAACTTCATAATCTCCTTGAAAAACCACAATTACAGGTAATGAATTATTTTTCTCTGTATGTAATGTAAATAATTCCAGTATGCTTATTCAAAAATCCTGGTCTCCAAAATAGTTTCTCTCTTTGTAAGTATAATATTTCGTGAGCAACAATTTTTTTTCGATTTATTTATCATCACGTGCACCAATTGTAAACAAAATGTTTGTCAAAACTTTTATAATATATATATATGTCTCAGATATACAATAAGTCTTAGAGTACTTGTATTATTATCATCATCTTATGACTCATCGGAATACAACTTAAAATCACTGGCTGTTGTTGTATGATACAACTTGTAATGCGCTGTACTGGTGTCTTATAGTACGTACTACAGTAAAAATATTGTTTCGTTGTCTGCTCTCTCCTAGTCTTGGAATAGATTTATCTATACGTATAATTTATTGATATCATATAGAATTTAAGAAATCTAAAGGGCGACACAGTATTGCCAATAATAATTAAAAGGAACTAACCAAACTCACTAACATAAGAAATACATTTCTCACTTCTATATTCAATACAATTCTCATCAAATAACTTTCTTTTCATTACAGGGCATACCTGTTCTTGTGTTGGGCAACAAAAGAGGTACTACAACGTCATGTACTTATATTAAAAAAATAAATTTTGAAAATAAATGTTGTCCATTTTCTTTAACATGACATTGTATGTGATTGTGTAAAAAATAGATCTACCAGGAGCTCTTGACGAAAATGGACTTATCCAGAGAATGTAAGTTGAATAATTCACTGGCTAAGGTTTTTATAAGTAAATCATAAATGTAGATTATGACATAGACAAATTGGCAAGAAAATAAGTGAAATTTTCCCTCTTGAAGAGTAAGTAGCTGAGCGTATCACAATTATCTCATTTTCGTCCATCTCTTTGGTATTTGTATATTTAGGAACCTGGACGTCATTCAAGATCGTGAGATATGTTGTTACTCCATAAGTTGTAAAGAGAGAGACAACATTGACATAACTTTGCAGTGGTTAATCGCACACACAGCACATTCTTCTGTTGGAGAATAATAAATCCTCAACTACTATATCTTGCAAAAGAGAGAGAGAGAGAGAGAGAAAGGAAGAGAAAAAAAATTCCAAAAACTCTAGTATAGAGGAATTACGTAATTATATAGTTATTTAAGCGGTTCATTAAATAATTATGTTCATACTATGTAAAAAAAAGGCTCATCGATCATTCCTCGAAGAATTGGCAACAAAAACTAATCAAGAACTAATATATAAGTTACTATATATATTAAAATAATATATATCAAATATTCCAAAATTAATTACTTAATTTTTTGAAAAAACATATTTTTCCTTTATTCCTGTCCAAACTTTCTTCGTTTCCTCAATCGCATAATAATATTATTATCATTAGTTGACTGCTGTATACCTGCCCAAGCCCTCTGTCCCTCTCCTATTGAATATATACTGTAATATATATCATTATTTATTTATAGTCACTATTTTGAGTTTTGATCACTCCAAATTACGCCAATATCTTAATACGTGAAAATAATATCGTGAATTTCTTTATTTCATATGAAACAAAACTTATGTTGTAACATTTTATTTTATCTGTACGCATTATACTCTTGTGGCCGCAGCTCTAAGTCGCCTCGATTGCAAAAAAACACAGAAAGAAAGAAAAAAGATTGACCATGCTACATATATTATGATATATATTGATATATAATATATTTGCGATAAAAATTCCTAAACTGACAAAATATTATTTCGGCTATATTCAACTTTTCTCCGAAGTCCGATGACTTTTTAACAATGCTGAAAATGAAATTTCTTCCAACCAGCACAACAAGTAAAAAAGCTGCTTTAGCTTTTTCTGACGTCTGACCCTCAAAAAATCGGGGTTTCACTCTTGACCAAACCCCTCGGTTTCCTCGATTGCAAAAGAAAGTTTTTCTACGAGCTAAAATTCAATAAGAAAAACAAAAATTCTTATAATTATACATTTTATATGTATAGTTTCGTAAAAAAAAGTTTTAGTCTTGTAAATCAAAGCAAATTTGAAAAAGTAGTATAAAAAATATATTTTTAATTATAAGGGGGAAAACATACTTGTTCATAATTTTTATACGGTGGGAGATCGAGTCGATTGAAACACGTATGCGATCGTGGTAAATACGTTTCCTTTCCAACCTGTAATCAAAGCAAATCCTGACTGTTATAGGGAAGGGCAACAAGAGAGAAAGCATCAAATAAGCTGGTCAATGATGTCATTGACTTGCTTCGTTAATATGTGAATACCTTTTCAATGCAAAATCTTTGAGGTCCATTTGATCCCATAAGCTCTGAGAGAGAAAGAGAAAAAAAATCATGTTATGGTTAGCATTAAAAGTACTTTAACTATCTGAATAAATAGTATATAAATTATCAGAATGAATGTTGAAACGAACCACCAAATCCACCAACTGTAAAAAAGAAACAATTATAATTACTTGACTTATGTATGTTTGTATGTAAGCTGCATGTAACAATACAACTTTTAAGTACTTACCAGGTACACGACAAGTTCCACAAGCAAATTGTAAAAGCCGAGCTCTCTTTTCGTTATCCATTGATTTGACAAATTGCCAGAACCATGTAATTTGCTTACTATTTCTCGTGTAATGTCTATAAATGGAGAGAAAAGAAGGGATATCATGAATACTATATTTTACAATTAAAATATACTATATAATAATATTATATCACATTGTGTTTGATCTAGTTTCTTCATCTCTACATATTTATGATATTAATGATAATCTAATTCATATGATTATGTGCATGATTTACGTGATAAAAATAAAGACATGGACCTGGAATTCAATTGAGCGTTATCATACAAAATCCATTATAAATTATTTGGTGTGCCTAGCATATTCTCTCCATAAATACACAAACAGAAATGACAAGTAAATCCTTTGCATAAACTCAAAAGGCAGAGTAGTGGATTAGAATACCCAAGTCTGACTTTCAATCCCGTAGACACACCTATTTCATCTGTGCACGCAATAAAATTTGTGCATGTATACATAAAAAGAGATAGCCCATGACTCATCATGACATAAATAAGTAACATGCTCAATACACATATCCTTAATAAATTACTCATGTCAATGTGTTTCTCCATCATGTATAATCTAACTGTCTAAAATGAACCAAAAATTTTTATCGTTTATATGTCATGTATCTTAAATACTATATATCCAACCTCACTACTCATCATACAAATTTTGGTTTAATATTTCATGACTAAATGACTGACCTGTAAATCGTGTTTCTGGCCCAGTCATCAACATCAATTTCTTGCATCCCACATAGTAACAATTCTGTAAAATAAAATGATAATGATGGTAAACACAACTTTCACTCTCATTTAAAAAAGTAGACAAAGTCAGGCAGTCCAAGGAGAGTAAATGATCAAAATATAAATATATTATGTATTAAATCTCTCTATATAGTACCTAGTTCCCTTTCGTCAAAATATTTTAGCCATTCTAGCGGAACAACCTCATTGAACCCTTCTAGGAAAGATTTCGTTTGTTCCTCAATCCCACGAGTCATTCGCCAGGTCGTCATCAACCTAGGGCATTACATGAATAAAAGAAAATTAGTAGCTCCAGTCCTTGAGTGATCCTATTCATGGTCTATGAATAAACTTTATTCAATGAATATATCATAGAAATGGAGAGGAGAGGCTCACTTGATATACTCTTCTTTATTTGTATCATCGACACGGATACCATCACCTCCTTCTTTCAGTTCGTGATGTAAAACTTGACCCAAGAGTTCAACTTTAAACAATATAATATTATTATTAGTACATTTGCATTTCAAAAGAACCGTGCATGAGAATATACAACTATATTAGTAACTATTTTAAATCATACAACGTTTACAAATACTTGAAATGTGTGTAGAATTATTTAATAAATGATGTCTTACAGTCAACAGCAAAGAAAAGTTCTAGACCACACTCATCGATACTGTTATCCCGTATCCAGATCTACAAATAATATGTACAGGTGAATGAATTTTCAAAAGACCTGCAAGACTATAATTGAATCCTTTTTTAAAATTATTCTTTTGAAAAACTTACCAACGAATTGTAAAACTCTGAAAAGAGAAAAGTTCATTTTAGGGATGTTTTCAAGATAATATTTATTTTGACTAGAGATACACGTAAAATTCTGTCATAATAAAATTCTGAATTACCTGGATCAATTGACTCTATGTCTTTTGAAACAAGTTTCTTATTGAGCATCCGTTTAAAGAAAGGCATGGTGAAAGCGGAGTAGATGAAACGACCATGATATAAGGCCATAGCGATGAAACGACCTATAAATTTGAAATAGTGCAAGTGGTCCGGATTGACGTAAGATGCGGGATTAATCTGTCAATTAATTAGATTTACATATTCAGCTGTTATCCATTCACATTTCTTGTAAATTTAATTTAATATAAGAACAAACATTGAAAAAATCAATCTGTAAGTACCTGTAAGTTGTAGTTATTTTTATTTGCATCTTTGTAGGGAAAAAATGAAATTTGCAATAATTACTAAGGGATTAGGAATAAATTATTTATGAGAGTAGAGTGACAATGATTGTAACTTGTAAACCATGTGATCAATTATAAAATGGTTTTATTTTTATATATTTCATTTTATTTATTTATAGAGGAAATCGTCCACACAGAGAAAGGTCGAAATCGTATTACATTTAGTAACAGAATAATAAATTCATTTCATTATTGTACATTTAAGTACAATATGTATAAGAACAAAAACATTTTGTTATGGAAAACAAAGGATAAAATTAATGTACGATAATATTACTTCTTGTTCTTAGAATAATTCAGAGGGTCGCGAGAGTAATCATATTCAATCTTCAAATCAGTTTTAAGGAGAACCTTACAGATATTGATCATATTACCAAATTGGACAGTAGACAAAGTTTTTGCATTTAGATCAATATTAAGTAATTTGATGGGTTCATCTGGAAGAGTGTCAGAGGTAGGGTCAAAGTCCTTCCAAGTTCCTTCATAGTTTTCTTTCTTGAGAACAAAAGGAAGATTGATATCCGCCAATGTCATTCTGTGTAATTCAGCCATCTTCAGCAAGAACTGGAATATCCCCTCGTACACTTCCAAGTCCTCTTTCCTCTCTACATAATAAATGACAGTCTTGAGGTAATTCAAATATGAATTTTCACTCTTCTTCATGAACTGACACAGGGAACAAATGCAATTAGATACGTGAGTGCTAGGAAACAAATAGCAATACTTCCCAACGTAGACCTGCAACACATTAGAAAATTTTTTTCAATTAAATACAGTTATTTATATACAGTTATACATATGTTATATGAAATATAAGAGAGAACAATACTGTATAAATCTTACATGACCAGATTCAAATATATAGATATATATGCATCCTGTAAATGATGCTAGTTGTGCTGGAGGCTCAACTGAACGCTGGTTAGTACTTTGATCTTCTTCATCCTGTTCCTCATCTTCCTGTTCCTCTTGAAACTCGTTTCGTCTTTCCGTTCTTCGTGCTATTCCTTTTTGTACAACAACACTATTTGCAATAGGCTCAGGAAATTTTTTCCCCTCTTCTTCTGTTGGTAGCCATTGAACGGACCCTCCTCTGAGTGTCAAGTAATAATCCAATGATTTCAATTCCAAATATTGAGTTTCCAAAGAAAGAGACGAAAACAGTGTCTGAATATCCTGACACTCGTTCAACTTTGGGGTGAGAAGGAAATCAGCTGCCTATTAAATAAATACACATTAATTATTACCGTGTCTTAATAAACTGCATGTCAATTACAAGAAAAGAAATTATTTTAAATTAAAACTTACATCACAACTAGTAATCCTAATAGCAGGAGCAGGAATCCAGTTCCTTGAATCCCAATCATAAAATGGAATCATCTGTTGGAAAACCTCTAGTAGCATTGTCACTACTGATCTGTTTTTCCTACTTCCCCCTTGAAAAGCGTTGTTCATACCAAGGCCATCCAAAAGTTTCTTTAAACCACGGCCACATTCCCACTTTGCGTCAAACAGGTCAAATTTGAGCAGTATATTAACCAACTGTCTTACAGGTTCCTTGTTTTCCCCTTTAGCCTTCATATTCATTG
>WJFB01001406.1:0-31964 GCA_009870185.1 Pygmarrhopalites habei | reverse complement strand
ACAAAACTGTACTTTTGGATTTTTTTTGTCATGTCCCGTGTCAGCTGTAGGAGGGGCGACAAAGGTTTCTTGTCACCCTGTAGTTTATCCGTGAGTTCGGATGATCGTGGTACGGTGTGCAGTTTGTAAAGGTAATTTTGTTCCTTCATTATTAACCCGGGTAGAAAAAGAGAGAGGGAGAAGGGGAATGGGAATTTTCTAAATGATCATCAGTGTATTTTACGGAATCAGGAATACATACATACATGGATAGATAATACAGTCGTCTAGCTTTCAGCCAGTCCCTCTCAATCATGTTGATTTGATATTTGCATTAATAACGTTGTACAAAGTGCTCTGATGTGCTGGTCAATCATTCCCCCTCCTCCCCTCCCCCACTTATATCTTTCTGGAGGAACAAAGTATGCTGTACATGTAATAATTTTGATACTTTCCTCAGTCCATGTCCCACTAAATAACTACTTAATTCTGAGGAGAATTCCTTCCCCGTATTTTTCCTCTCATATTTTAGTCATAGGACTAAACGGGGACGTAACCACACGTTCATTAGGACTTAATGAGTGGGAGAGTCACATACAAGGCTAGATCTTGATAATGGACAAAACTGTTTAATGATTGTCAGGGAGAGTGGAGTGGGTCAAATTACCCTTCTTTGTCGTCGTGGCTGTTTCTCCTGATACCGTCCTGGACATGGACAAGAATA
Organism: Pygmarrhopalites habei; assembly: GCA_009870185.1. NCBI lineage: Eukaryota > Metazoa > Arthropoda > Collembola > Symphypleona > Arrhopalitidae > Pygmarrhopalites > Pygmarrhopalites habei. The sequence goes on along the minus strand of WJFB01001406.1, from coordinate 31,261 downwards.
TAATGGGGTGTAAAGGAATTGGGTTAGTAATGGGAGGGAGGGAAATACATTGTCAATATTGTTTTTTGAATATTTTCCCTCCTCCTCCCCGGTTTTGAGCCGGGCATCATGGTTATCTGACAATATTATATTGACTCAATATTTGGGAAAATGTTTAAAAAAGAGGGGAAGGGAGAATGGAAAAGAAGGTTGATCGTATCACATTGGCCTATTATGAATGCATATGGAAAGCCAGGGGATCAAATGGAAAGGCATAAAAATGAATCGAGGCGGAAATGAATTGATTCGGCGGATGAAATTGTCTATCGACCCAAAAATGTGGTCGAGACCCTCCACCCTCCCTCCCCTCCTCTCTCTTTCTCTCTTTTTTCTCGTTCACTGCCACTTTTTTTCTTTATGCGACCCGCTCATGCCTTTCTCAAACTGGATGCATGAATGCCCGGCCATGTAGATGTGAAGAAAGTGAGTGGGAGAAAGAAGGGGAAAGAGCGAGAAGGAGAGAAAAGGAAGAAAAAAAATTATATTTCGTCACGAGTTGAAGATCAAAGAACGACAGACAGACAGACGAACGAGAGGAGCGGAGAAAGAGACTGGAAATATTTTTTTGCAATTTTACTCTTCAATTTCACTCTTGGTGTCTGACGGAGAATGTAGGAGAGAGAGAGAGTGAGAGAGAGAAAGCGGAGGGAAAGCGGAATGGATGGAGGAAAGGAGAGAAACAATTTTTTTATTACTTGACACGAATTAGACAAGTGAGAGATAAAAATAGACATAATCAAAGGAGTGGAAAATATGTGTCGTCAAGATTTCCAAATTGAAAATTATAAAAATGTGAAAGAAAATTTTTAAATTCTCTACACAGAGTACAAACTTTTGAACACATTTTTTTTGAAAATGGGGCGACTAAATTGAAAAACTTTTTTTTAGAAAATATTTAAATTTTTTAAAGAGTATTTACTTTACACTGCGAGAGTAAAAGTGTGTGCGTTGTTCCTTGCTGAGGATTTTCTATTAAAGATCAAAATTGGGTTGGAAAAGTGATTTCAATCAAACATTCTTTTTGAAGGCTTCACAGGAATTTTTGAAATAGTGTGAGATTTAAAAAGTTTGTCAAATGCTTTCTTTTTTCAAAAAAATGGTATGGGAGTTGAGAGATTAAATTTTGAAGATTGATGATGTTTTTAATTTTAATGTTCTACATACTCCATCACTTGAACTCGGAAATAATCATGAAGTTGTGTGTGTGTGTGTGTGTGTGTGTGTGGAAAGTTCTAGCTGTTTTTGATGAGGGGTTAACGCCTATTTTTTGAGGGACTTAATAATTGAACAATCAACTTGGAAATTTCACTATCCTCCTCCTCCCCCCTTGGAGTGTGCTTGTGTGTGTGTGTACTTGACATATGGATGAGAGGAGAGGAGAAAGAGGATGGGATGGAGAGCTCATCATGTAATCAGTGTAATTACACGAATTTCGTTGGCTAAAATCTTAGCTGCTGATTACAAAGCTTTCTTCCCTCCTCCACTCCAGTCCCACACACACACACGCTCTCCTCTGTCCCTTCTCTCTCCAGTATATTAGGTTCCATTGTACACGGGTTGGAAACTGCGAACGCGAACGGGCGTCTCTCTCTCTCTCTGTGAGTAGTTGGAAGGTGCAAGTAGTTCAAAGTTTTAATTGGAAAATTAAATTTTTAATTCCTTTAGCACACCCTGGGTGTGTGTGTGTGTGTGTTCTCCCCTCCCTCACATATATATTTAACCGGACTCACGGACAACTGACAGAGATAGACACAGGGCTCTTTCTCACACAAGCAGTGTGTGTGTGTACAGAGTGGGAGAGAGAAGAGGGGATGAGGAACACACAAACTCACACGCCCTCCTCCATAATTCCCAGCATGAACAAGTAGTTAATACAATAAGGGAATTTAATTGTAAATGCAAAGTTCATCATTTATGTTGAAAAATATTAAGTACATAATTAATCCATCTGCATAATTAAACTACCTCAAGTACAAAATACACCAAAGTGGATTAGAGAGAGAGAGGATCTCTCTCTCCTATGAACTGAAACTGCTGTTACCAGGTACTCTACTCCCCGCTTGTCGGTCTCAACCAAGATGAATAATTTAAGTGTGGGAATTTTGTGAGTTTCCGGGGACAAATGATGGGAGTCCTCCTCTCTCTTCTTCTCAGAGACTCAGAGAGAGAAGGAGAGAGATTCTCGACCAGAGGCACGCAGCCATCCAGAAGCTGGACAGAGGAAGATGCATTCCCTGCAGTCTTCTCGGATGACAAAGAGAAGGATGCAATGAGTAGCGGACACACACAAAGAGAGAGAGAAAGACTTGGACTGCATGCGTGAAAATTGGGTTTGAGTTGTCCCTTCCTTTCCTTTTGAGGTGGAAAGAGTTGAAGGGAGATTACCATGCAATATGCAAAAATGACTTTCATATTTTTCATGAGCTTTTTCACGAATACTAATCCGCTAAAAATATGCAAACATTCTCATGGCAACCCCCTCCCTTTCTCCTCATTCCCCTTTTCTCCATCTCCGTGTCGACACACAATCTCTCCGAGTGAAAAAAAGGGAAGACTAAAGGATGTGTGGAGACTCCAGATGTAGAATCCCGAATTCCTCCATCCTCACCCGCCCTACATCTCCATTATATGGGTACACACACACACACACTGGAGTAGACCAGAGGGAACTGAGGTGGAATATAAATATTGTATTGTAACTACACACACAAAGAGAAAGAGGAGGGCTCTTGATGAATGTAGAGGGAGGGGAGGAGGAAGAGAGGTGGGCAATTTTTTATTCTCGTGTGTGTGACCTTCTTTTCGGAGGACCTCCACTACGAGAACGCCATTTCTCATTCCACTAATGTTGCGAAAAAGGGAGAGGAAGGGCTCCAAACTTAAAATATTCACCTCCCCCTCGCTCATTGCTATTGTGTTGAGAGGATTCCTTCCTCCAAAATATTATGCAAGACGAAATTTTCAATTTTTTCATATTTCCCTCCTCCTCCTTCTCAACAAACCCAAGCCGAGGATGAATGGATACAATACACAATGAGAGAGAAAGGAAAAGCCGTATTTCAGGCATTATTTTACGGGTTATAAAAAATAGCAGAATTTATCATATTGAAATGTACACCCAGGGTGGAGTGTGTGTGTGTTGAATGGGTTGCAAAAATATGCTTTTTTATAATTATGCAGAGGATCCATAGGCCACTCTTCCCTTCTGTCTGTGTATACCCTTCTCAACGTAACAGTGGATTTCTCACCATGGATAAATTTCGTGTGGGGAGGAGGAGGAGGAAAATATGGGAGGAGCGGAGTGGAAATAAATTCCAGATCAAGAATGACCCCTCCGTTAATTATTTCTTCAAAGAATGTGTGCAAATGTGTAAAATATTAGTGTGCGAGTAAAAGGGTGGGTATGGATATTTTATAGTATTGGAATTGAAATAATCTGGTGTCCAGTCATAAATTGTGTAATAGATAAAAGTATCGGTAGTGCCAATTAAAAAAAATCTATAAGTCAGGCCACTAGAGAAATCTTGAGAAAAAAGTCCCAGGACTTCTGGTATTCACCCAGTAAAAGTAATATATTATTGTTATAGTCTCCTCCGTCCCCTCCCCCTCCTCCCCCGTTTTTTTCCTCGCTACTGGAATCCTGGATAATTTCTAGCCTTGCATTTCCTTTCGCTCTCGTATAGTCCATCCGTGTGTGTGAGAGAGTATATATGGGGCTAAAAGTTAGAAAACAGAAATTAGACTGGAAGTAATAGGAGTAGTGTGTGTGTGTGTGGACGTACAAAGACCTAGAATAAATCACTGGGAACGTAACCAGGTTGGATGTTGGCATAGAGAAAGTGCCGTGTAAGAAAAAATCGAGGAAATTCAATAATTCACTATCAACCGGAACATCGTACAAGAGCAGGAAGGGAAAGACTACATAGAAAAAGGTGTAAAAAAAGTTGAAAAAATCCCACACACTCAGACACACACATGTGGAAGGGGGCATATAAAATGTGTATGGATGTGTGCGTGTGTGGAGGGAGGTTTGGAAGAAATAAGAAAATATTATTAATACATTTATACTTTTCCCTCGCTCCCTCCTCTCCTGGTTTTTTAACTATGGGTTAAGTCCCACACACACACTCTCTCTCTCTACTTCGTACAGGGAGGGATAATACAGAGATTTGAGGAGGGGGTCGAATAAAATTTTGTTGGGAGAGAGAGGGTTAGAGTGCGGGATACAAAAGGAGAAAGAGGAGGAAAATCGTCCGATGAAGAATGCAACAGACAATAAAGGAGAGAAAAAAATTGAATAGAAAAAAATACCCCAAAACTCTCTTTCTCTACATGTGTGTGTGTGTGTGTCTTTAGACTCTCGGCTGCTGCTTTCTCCGCTTTTTGCTTTCTCCCTTCTCTGTTTTTGTTGTTGTTTACCAATAGAACAATAAATATATCCCGTTGTTTGGATAGAACAGAAGAAACACAATAAAATGGTGGATTTCTGTGTTTGGTGAGTGAGTGTGCCTATGTGTGTGTGTGTGTGTGGTTCTCTGTTTATTTTTTTTATAAGTTTTTTCTCAACATTATTGTATTTTCTCCTCTCGCCCCCTCCCGCTTTCTCTTTATTGGTTTTCTGAACCTGTGTGTGTCCCCCAGAAAGACACACACCCACACACACTCTCTCTCACGGACATTCACACACGCGACAGGACAGGGAGGAAGACGAGTGAGTGTGTGTCACAGTGTCTCTTTGATATGTAAATAAGAGGAAGAGTTTGAGGGTGACGGGGGTCTGGGTGAAAGGCCACAAATCACAATCACTAATCCTTCAATAATAATAGAAAATTGAATCTGTTCTATTTGCTCCTAGATTAAGAAGAATAGCATTCCCCTTTTCCATGAGCGGGGGAAAGAGGAAGGGATAATAAATAGATGACCCGTGTTTACACACTATACAAACACAAGGATGTGTGTATGGCTCATATGGAGTCTTTTCTAGACTCTGAGAGGATGCCAATACATTATTAAATAGATAACAAAAGGGAAAATCTATATATAGAGAGAGAAAGTCGTACACAAGGGAGCCCAGAAACGCTCCAGAAACGCTTCTCGGGTCACCATCGACTGGGACAGTAACGAAAAGGTGCCTTCAAAGCGGAACTTTCTTCTTTTTCCAGCTACGGTCCCCATTGTTTAGCTATACTTTAAAATTCTATTTTATAATTAAAATTCTCCTACAAATTTTTTTGTTAAATTTAACTGACAACTCAAAAATTTGTGCAACACATGGACTCTTTATTTACAATTTTTTTAATGAATTTTTTCAATTTAAAAAAAGAAATCTGAGAAGACAGACGTCAATAATTTCGACCATAAAAAGTTTCCGTTCGGTAGATCCAAGTCCCTCTTCAATTTTGAGAGTGTTCCTTGGACGACATTTTAATGCGGAAAATGTCAACAGATAATCTCCCTCCGCACAGACACAGACACACACACAATGCACACGTAAACGCATGTATTTTTTTATTACTGACGTATATAATACAAACGGCTTTGTTTTCTAAATGTCATGCCCATAATGTCGATTAAAAGTACCTTGGAGGGTGAGACTGTTTCGTCGGGGGGATGCGAGTGGATCGGATGGTGACTACAGAGAGAGAGAAGAGAGAAGAAAAAAAATGGAGAGAGGAAGATCATAATTCTCTCCCGAAAAATTGAGAGTGGAAAAAGTTGACAATCTTTTAAGACGACCCTCCTTGTCCTCCTCTCCCCGGGATTTTTTCTTGAATTATATGGAAAATCCATGTAACATATTAGAGAGGCTAAACTGTCCATCTGTCTTTTCTTCTCCTCGGATCCGTAGAGAGAGACTCCGTGACAATAGCCGAGCACAAACACATGGAGAGAAGAAGACAGTGAATGTACTCTGGAGCTCTGCGTGAGTCAGAAGCCACCAGATTTCCATTTTTCCCATCAAAAATTGACAAATTCTCTGCACATAATGGGAAAGTCGAGTGTGTCGTGGGGCAGAGGAAGAAGAAGAAGAATGAATTGAGGATCTCTCTTTAGTTCTCCCATTCATACAATGTACACCATCTCTATTTAAACTCTTGACGACCATGTACACATTGTGTGTGTGTGTGTGGAAGAAAGTGGGACTAAAAATTGAATACATTGCATGATAAAAAAAACACGCTCTTTATAATAGAAGGAGAGCTCTGTGTATAGAATTAAGGACTTTGAGACCACACAGAGCAAACAACGGAGGAGGGGGAGGGGGAGTGGGTGGCTCAGTCAAAGAGCAAGGAAGGAGGAGTCAAAGATAAACTATGTGGAGACATATATCGATTGATTGAGTCGAGCTACGTTTCAAATTGGGAACCAACTGCCTTTCATTCAATTTAAATGGCTTTCCCAAATTTCTGAATTAAAATGTCTCCCACAGAGATCACCCATTCCTACTTAAACCGATTTCTCTTCTTCTCCTTTCTTCCATCTCAGTTTCTTTTCTCAGGAGGAGGAAGGAGACGGAGGAGGACATGAAGCCATTTCACAATATTTTCCTTCCTCCTGTACTGCATTGTGCCCCTCTGCTTGTGTGTGTGTGTGTGCCAGTACATTTTGAAGTGATTGTTGTTGTGCGTGGTTTTGAATGTCTCCACTCAACCAATTTAATTTAATTTCAAGCTGAATAATTTTTCCGTGTATGTCCTTTTTAAGAGTCCATTATTCTCCTCCTCTTCAGAAAATTTCTCCTCAAAATTTTCCCAAGGAACTTCAGGTAAAGTTCTTTAACCTTCTTGTCATCCTCTACACACACAATGTATGGATAAATTTGGAAAAAGATCGAGTGCGTGCGTGAAATTGCGTGTGTGTATACACGGCTACTGTAGACGTTCAATTTGAGCCCGACTGCAATGTGTATTGTACAAGAAGATTGGGGAAGAAAAATTCTCATGAATTTTCTTTTGACGTCTCACATTTTACGGAGAAAATTTTTGAGAAATTGTTATCATACCCGAAATTCAAGTGTAAGGTGAAAAATTGTGAGTTTTTACGGTAAAAATTTTAATATTTTCTCTCTTCCTCCTCCTTCCCTTCGACTCGACAATTTCACTTTGACCTTCCGAGACAGTTTATCACAAAAAATAAGACGGTTACATACCATTAGCAAAAATTTATGAGTTAACAAAAAAACGTTCCTTCATCAATTGGCCATTTAGTTACTCCTTACAACCCAGCTGTAAAAAACACACACACACATTTCCATACGAGGAGGGAAGGAACGCTTTCTCTCTCTCTCTCCGTTTTGGCCTTCCCGACGACAATTTTGAGGATTTTCCTGGGGCCAAAAAAACAAACATGGAAGATATGGTTCCATTCCAATGTGGAGCAGTTACAGGGATGGAATGGTCTGCTCCATATAAATTTTATATGGAGACACGGTGAGGGAGCAGCCAAAAATTCTGTGTGTGTGTACGTGTGTTCGTCTCGTTTTTTTCCGCGTGTGTATGTGTAATACAGACTGGAGGGAGTACATTATCCAGGGAAGGGGAAAGAGAAGGAATTTCCCGACGTGGAGTTGCGGGTCCCTCAAAGTGAAAAGGTTGGCAGTTCAATGCAGTAAATAAATGGAAGGAGCGTCTCGCACTCGGACTGTTTTCCTCTTTCTCTCTCTCTCGAGGTAGGAGGGAATGGCAGCAGAAGCTCTCGTTGACATTACTTTGATGGTCATGCAGATATTCAGGGGAAAGAGGACGGGCCGGAAGCTCCGTGAAAAGCTACCTTCACCATCCCCACACACACGCATTCTCTCTCTCTTTCTTAGAGTGTGTGGGTGGTGAGCCTCTCCCTCCAGTGTAATGGAAAAAATGCAGTCATAAAGAAAGACGGTGTGGATGTAACCACAACATTTTTCTTCTTTTATTTAGATTGCATGTCCCTGACCCCAGGCATTCAAGATTTAAGAGGACCATCCTTTTTCTCCCCCTCCCCTCCTTCTTCCATTTTCCCTTCCAAATTTAAACAAACAATGAAAGATGTCAAGACTCCAGTCAAACTACCACACACGACACACACATAAAAAGAGTACCTTTTTTAGTAGGGATCATGTTTCCCATGAACGTTTTTTTGAATTTTCTCTCAATTTTTTTGAAAATTTCAAGTGTTCATACCTTTAAATTGAGTGTCTCGTTTAAATGCGTGGAATTAGAGCGAAAATTAATTAAATTTTAAGTACATTCAGTTCGAAATGATTTTAAATTGGATCTCATAAAATGTGATACTAAATTTTAACGAATGATTTGAGTGTAGGAAAGTATTTTCATAATTTTTCCCATTAATTTCTGTCTATTCCCACGTCACTATCCCAATCCCAATCTTCATGAGAGTGTGGAAAAACAAGAAGGGAAAAAATCTATTTCGGTCGTTCCGAAGGTCGTTCTTGTTCCAAAAATGGAAGGCTTACAGCACAGCTCGACTGGCCATTGATTAAAACGTGGAGTTGACTGCACATACGGCAGTAGAGAGAAAGAGAGAGAAAGAGTGGGAGTGGGAGAAAGAAAGATCAAAATGCCTGTGCTTCTTTTTGATTCCCTTAATTTCTCTCTCTAATCGTTACTCTCGTCCTCCTACACAAGCCACTCCAAAGCCATCCCTCCGCCACTCTCTCCAGTTGATTAAAAAATATGGAAAAATGGATGAGGAAGGGTTGGAAAAATTTCATGGATTTTTACGCTTCACTTACGCCACACTCACACGTCAGCTCAGGGCAGAGAGAGAGAGAGGGAAAAAACCCGAATTTTTTCATAAAGAGTTTCCCGTTCCGCCTTGACTCAACTCCGACTATAAAACCATTTTTCCTATATGCATCCCCCACACTCCTGTCTGTGTTACGTACTTGGGGGTGTGTGTGTGTGTGTGTTGCAGTGCAGTGCTTGATAGAGCTGCTTGAAAACGTCGATATTAGCCGAATTGCTAGGATTTCTAAATGTGTCTCAGCTCTTTTCTGCACTGTACAATATGTACTCTGTATCCTGGCTGCATAGAGACATAAAATGAGCTCTCTCTTTCTCCCTCCCCCTCTCTCTCTCTTCCATATATAGTTAGTTAGGTTGATAGAAAAACTTTTTTCTTCCCAAAAAAAACTCGAAGCTCTAACGATAAAGGCCTCCTCATGTCACACACACACACAAGGTACCGAGAAATGGAGAAGGAAAAAATTCGGGAACTTGTGAAGGCTTTACTTTGAATCCATAAGGATTCACACACACACATTCTCTCTTCTCTCTCTTCCTTTCGGTGTAGTTGAGTGTGGTGTGTAGTATAGACACACATTTTGCATCGCCATTAATTTTTAATACTACAAAGCAAGGAATCAACCCCCTTCTTTTTTCCCCTCCATTTTTCCATGCACATGCACTAACAATATGTACAAACTTTGTGTGTGTCTGAGTGTGTGTGTGGAGAGAAAATACATGGTAGCAATATATTATTACACAGTGCGTAATTATAGCATCATCATCATGTGTATCCTTTTAGCTGTCCCGGCAAGACACACACACACAGTGAGGAGGGAAAACCTTAGCTGGTATTATGTGTGTGTTACCCACTCCGGCCGTTTGTAATGTTACACACACACACACGAGGGGAAAGGGAAATCATGGACCCACCGCCATGAAACGTACATATGGCCCCCAAAAAATATATCATTAAAAAGTTATAACCTTCACGTTCGACTGGGTTCAACTACTACAAGGGAGGAGGGAGAGAGAGAGTGAAAATGTTGAGGGGAAAAAATCATGGGATAGTAAGCCTCTTTTTGTGTGCTCAAGAAATGAGGGGAGGAGGGAAATAAAGGAAGATTGATATAACCTTCCGCCGGAGAGAAGAGGAGGAGGGATAAAAAAAGTTGCATCTAGCAATTATGAAGTGAAAGTATAAAAAGGAGGGGAGGGCGCATATGGATTATTTGGAAAACCTTGATAGAATATTATTCGAGGAATTTTGGTAGCGGCCACTTAAATATCCGCCTCTTCTCCCCCAGTCAAATCTGATGAGTAGAGAATCAGAATTTTTTGGTTCAGAAAGTAGGATCACTGCTACGTAATTGAAGAAAGGGAGGAGAAAGTATGATGAAAATCTGGGTGCACAGAGGAAAAAAATAATTGCCATGACCTACAGACTATGAATCCATTAGTGAGAACTTGATCCCCTCATGACCTCTTGACCTATTGGAGTAGACTCCCTTTTATCATTTGTCAAATGATGACATAGTAATAAAAATGGAAAAGTCTTAAATGCTATTAAATTTTCTCCCCTACAATGAACCATTGTTGATGATATCTGCCAACATTAAGGATAGAATGGAGAAAGCAAAACTTACTTGACTTGATTCCTTGAGCCCCGGGAATTGGGATGAGAGAAGTGAGGAGATGGAGGATCAAAATAATGTTTATATTTTTGAACCCCATCCTCCTTCTCTTTTCATCCTCTCCAACTTTAGTCGTCATCATTTGAATCATTACACTGAAAATTGTATTATCTCCACACAAACACTTCTACACTTTGACCTACCCAAAGATCCCACGCAAAAATTTGTTTTTCTCAAATATTTCACAAGAATTGTCTAGTTTTTCTCCACTCATTTGACACTCAAGCTTTGTTCAGTTGTGAGAGAAGTACAAACTAGGAGAGTTGGGTGAAAGGATTTTTTTTCGGAGAAAGCCTTTGCCACATTGGTCCTTTTGATTATTTGTGAGGATGTCTCCAATTTGTCTTTGCAAAATCCAAGTGTGTATTTGTATATTGGGAATATTTTTTTACTTTTTATTCTCTGCTCGTCGGGACGGTGGTGGTGAAAGGTTGGCGGTGTCGGAAGAGGAAGGGTTGACAATTTGATGGCCACATCAATAATGTGCATCCCCATTTCTCACTCACATCCTCAGCCGGCATTTCAGTCGTCGTCGTTGTCGTGTGGCTGGGTTGTTGTCGTTGATGGTGGGGTTCGAAATGATGCATGGGGTGCACAGAGGAAAGTAGCATTTCTCTCCTTTCTCTCACACTTGTCCTCTCACATCAAAATTTTGAATATGCTTGTGGGACAGATGTACCCGTCCACTAGACACGGAGACACACACACACAGATGGAAAGATGAAGGAGGGAAGAAAGACGATGAGCACGGGGACGATAAAGATAATGTAGGCGTCTCTGGAAGCCGTTTATGGAGTCTCTGACGGATCATCAAGGAACACCTCCGGGGAGACTATCTCTCTCTCTGTATGTGTGTTCGAGTGTGTGTGTGTAAAAGTATGGGCTTTCCCCTTTATATATTTTTTGAGGAGGAACTCAACTCAGTTTGCTACTGCACTAAGTGTGCGAGTGCCACTTGTAATTAGCAGCAGGTAGTGTCATTCCAGTCTTCCGCCTGAATCCCTCAACCGCATCCATTCTCCGTCACATGAAAAACCCCCGGAAAAAACTTTTGAAAAAATTCCCTCGAGCTTTACTTTAGTCCACACTGAGAGAAAGTGTATATGTGTACACATGGAGAATCCACCTTCCCCCTTTTATCTACTAATGCTAATGTCGAGACTGTTCACTTTCACTTTATTACTGGGCTGGAGCAGCCGGTTTTTAGTGTTGTTTCCTTGTTGCTGGAACTAATGAACCAGTCTTCAGTTTTCTCTCTATCTTTTCAGTTGTCGGTGGTGGTGGAAGTTCCTCTCTCTGGAATAATAAAAACAATAGGTTCAGTATTTACAGTTGATGTTGGACACACACGCGCGCGTAACGGGGAAAAAACAAAGAAAATAATTGGAATTAGTTTAATTGTGTATGGCGTGAACTGGAAACCTTGATGTGCATTACATACACTGTATGTACATTATGATATTGAGAGTGGAAGGGGAAGAAAGTTGAATTTTGAAGACCAATTACGACTGGATAACAAGTCAAATGTTAATGTTTGTAAATATAAATAAAGTTGAGGATTAGGTGTGTTTCACATAAAAATGAGTGCATAAAATTTTAACTGAGGGACATTTGAGCAATTAAAAATTAGGATTGGGAAATCCTAGGGAGAATTCTGTACGGTATGCAAACACATTTGTCACACAAACTCTGGATTTTTATAGCTGAGGGACTCCACAAAAGTTTCAAAATAGCAACACAAAACTAGGGGGAAAGTTAGTGAAAATTTATATGACTGACAAAAAAGGGGGAATTAAGTGTCTAGCAAGTGGAACCCTTTATCCAAGGGTTTAATACAATGGAAAGTCAATATCTCTCCAAATGCGTACGGTTCTACCGTAATTCTGAGCGTGAATTTCCAGGTCATCGCAATTTGTCAATTCTTATTTTTTTGGACACGATATCATTCAATTATGGATTAGGTATTTTGTTTCAAAACATGCATTTTAAAAATTATTAACGAATTTCAAAGGCTAAATTTTAAAGGATTTATATCCGGATTAATTCAGATGCTAATTACATACAAGGGTAGGTGTTTTCTGTGAGTCCAGGTAGAACCAACAGTGAAAAAATTAATAGAATTGAAGACTAGGATTTGACTATAAAAAATACGGTACACACATTCTGTATTTTGAGAATGAACCCTCTGCCTGAGTAAACTCTCTCTTTTCTTTCTCCTGCCAACTTTCCCCCTTGTTGAGTTCTCGCTGTAATCTTTAGCCTATAAAATATTTTGTGTGTGTTGTCCTCCCCTCCCTCCCCCTCTCCCCTTTTCTCCCTCCCCTCTTCTCGGTTTTCAAGTATGCTAATTTGAATGGAATGCCAAGACTCCAACCCTTAATTCATCAGAGTTATTAGTATGCGTTGTGGCGGGTTTCCGAGACAGAGGGAAGGAGGGAGGGGAAAGGATTTTGAGAGAGTGTATTTATATATTCTTAAACTGTAAAGTCAAGTAATCAACTTATTAATAAGTACTTGGATATACACAACAAATATTTGGATGTTTATTCCCCCTCGCAATCTCCTCCTCAGACTTTGCATTATTCTCTATTCCCCCTCCGCCTTGGTTGACTTTATTCTCCCATTTAAAATTCTGGACAGTGAATGGAGAGTCTTGTTTTCATCTTTCTTCATGTTTATCTCTTTGTCTTTTTTTCCTTCCTCTCTCTCTCTCTCTCTGTGAGAGCAAGTCGAACGTCAGAGATTGGGAACAACTTTTCTCTCCACTCCTTTCTCTCCCTTTCACTCTTTCTCTGTAAGATTTTCCTTGGGAAAATGGAGTGTATGTAGACTCCTGTGGGGTTGGGGAGGGACTGAGGTGGTTCCGAAAGAAAGTTTTCGTTTAAATATTGAACCCTCACTTACTCCCATATAAAGTTGAACAATGTAGTAAGCGTCCTGGAAAAAAGCGTCATGTACAATGTACGGTTACGCATGAACCCTTCAATACGAGAGAAAAGTACAGGATTGAGATGCTTTTTTCTGTAGTCTGGGCTAAGTGAAAGTGAAAGTCTAAGTCGCTTTACGCTCACACACACACACTGAGAGAGACACACACACATGGGTACACTTCATTCCCCGGACTGTTGGGGTGGTCGTAGTAGTGGTTGAGGCTATTGAAACTTGAAAAAGAATAAAAAAAGAAAAGTCCCATTTACTTTTGTACTAACTTCTCATGTGTACACATACACCCCACACATAACATACAAAAGGTTACCCTTCCTCCTCAATTGAGTGTGTTTGTGCTACTGCACTGTGGAGACTATTATAAATTTTGTTTTTACCAAACCCCGTATTCATCCGGATTAAACTCGGCTAACCAAAAAAGTCATCAAAATTATATCCAGTTGAAAATTATTTTTTTAGAAATAAATCACATTTTTAATTTGTATCCTACAGATTGACGAGTATTTAGTTTCCTTAATTTCTGAAGAATTCTGATTGCTCTACAAGGTTAAAAGTTGTGAGTAACTTTTTGTTGGAACTGTGATTTTGTGGAGATGAATACGGTAAATGTATAATGGAAGTTAGAAGGGAGGTTGAGGCTTTTTGGAAAGTCTAGGAATGGGGAGAGGAGGAAGTCAAGTTTTTAGTTGGTGAGAGAGTAGAGTCCAAGTGGTTCAGCTCCGTTCTCTCGTGATGCCTTTTGAGAGTCGTACAAATACGTGCAGAATTAGAATTGGACTAGAATGTTGACGACGGCCGGGTAGAGCTGAGCCATAGAGAGAGAGAGTGAAAGTGAAGAGAGAAAGCGGTGGTTGTGCTAGACACACACACACACACACACACACACACACAACTATCTTCTTGTTTTTTAGTACATGTGCCTTTCCCATTTCTCTCTCTTTCACTCTCTCTCCATCTTCATTTGCTCGCTACATCATTTGGTGAGCATTGGAACGAAGAGAGAACAATCAGGTTGTCTCTCTCTCTTTCTCTCTCTTATTCTTGGCTTTCCCTTTCTCTGTTCTAGACCTTCCCTTCGTCGGTTGTCCTGTCCGTCGAGTCTCATTCTCTTTTGAATCCCTTCCCACTCTGGTAATTCTAAATGAGGAGGGATGTCAATAACGAATTCTCAGTCAGTCAGTATAATTTAAGTTGATAAGATTGCAGGACGAGTCTTGGTCTAAGTCTGTATTTGTGTGTGTGTGTGTACAGCCAAAGCTCTGTAGTCTTGTTTGACTTGGAAGGACTGTGGAGAGTACAGACAGAGAGAGAGCTTTCTTATTACATTACATCTGGTACATTTTAATATTTTAATACAATCCTTCCCTTTCTCCTCATCCCTTATCCTACTTTCCCCAATCGTTGTGGATAGCTATGGATATTCCACAGAGTCAGTATACTCAAATTTGACAAGACACTGAAATTTCCCTCTGTATTACATGTAGAGAAAGAGGGAGAAAGGATTGACTTCAAGTTTGAAGCCAATGCTCTTTCATGATTATTATTATATAAAATTGTTATTATTATCCTCCCCTCCAGCCCTCCACTCTCTCAAAAACAAACACAAATTCGGATGCTCGGGGAAGCTCAACCAGCTTTGTCTTAAATTCGTAACTTCCCAGAGTTTATATCACAGCCGAGTTTTGCAATGTGTGGATAGAAGGAGAAAGCGAGAGGCTATGTACGGGGTGTTGAGAATTGTAGATTAATTTTTCCTTTACTATTCATACATGAGGATATTGTAGTGTGCAAATACAATCCCATGATTTTGTCATAAGGAGTTTCTTGGAAAACGCTGAAACTTTATTGCCTTTCTCTTTTCCTAGGAAATAATTTTTTAAAATGTTCAACTGTGATGAAATTAAATTTTTGCATGGATAAGTGTATTTTGCAATAGGACGGGTCAGTAAATAATGCCTAATTTTACTCATTTAGCTTCCAAGTAAAAAACGTGTCCTAGAGCTTTCGTTTGAAAAAAAAAACTTTTATAAAAAGGGACTGTATTCAAAATGCCTCAATTTTGTCCATTCATGGTGAATTTGATTAGACGGAAGAATAGAATACAAAAATTAGTATTTAGAGGGTAAAAAAATCAAGTTGGAATATAGAGGAAATGTCGAGACCAGAAAAATTCGTAAATAATTCATGGAAATTAAATCCGGGAGGATGTTGTGTCTCCAAATGACTGGGGACTGAGCAAAATCTGTGCGAAAAAATGTTCTGGACAACCCAGTCTATCCCTGTGAAAGTAGCCTGTCTCTCTCCCTCCCTCCCTCTCATGGAAAGACAAACGGGGAATCTCAATCCAATGTTTGGACGCTGAATTTGAGTTTGGTGAGGAATACAAAGTGAGGAGTGGAGGGTGGTAACATGTTTTCACATTACAGCCGAGTGGTGTAGAATGCAGTGTGGACTGGAGAGTTCTAATGTAGACTCGTCGAGTATGGATGTTGATGGTGGGTGGTTCAGAGACCAGGCAGTCTCACGCTTTCACCAGAAGCGGTCGGAACATTTTACTGGGACTCTTCCTCCTGCTTTCCCCAAGTCCCAATGCCAAGCCCAGTGCCAGTTTGGATGTGTGTGCGTGGGTATTATGTACGTATTTGGAAAATCCCAATTAATTTCCCGCAAACAAGTCGTTGTTTTCTCATAGGAATGGGAGCCGAAGGGAAGAGGCGGAGATGATAGCTCGCAACTTTTTGTATATATACAAAACCTTTCCACAGACACCACCTCCTCCTCCCAACTACAAACTCTCACTCTCTCCCACACACACACTCACTCTCTCTCTCTCTCTCTTCGCCAACACAAAACAGCCCACTTTGTCCTTTTGAGAAAGGAGAACTCCCATATACACCCCACATACATGCACAGCTCCCTTGTCCTTTCCCCTATTTTATTGCACTGGGTAGAGGATGCAAGTTTATAGACACACACACACATGCAAGCGTGCATACAAACACACGCCCTGTGGTTTGCTCTGGGTTATGAACCTTGTCTTTCGGTTTAGTCCTTGTCTTCCAAAGACACAACCCAGTCTCTCTCTCTATCCTTCACTCCTTTCCTTTCCACTTTCTCCCTAGCTTATTTTCACTCTTGTCTCTCTCACTTTGTGTGCGGTTGTATTTGTGTGTGTGTGTGGGGTTGTCCGTGTGGGCTTCAGTCTGCCCAAAGATTCGAGAGAGATTGAGCTCTCAATTGGAAAGTTAAGTTTCTGTCTTTTTCAGCACGAGAGAAGAAGGAAAGGTTATTTTTATTCCGACTACAGTTGCAGTTCCTTCTCTTTCACAAAACTGAGTGAAAGTCAAGCTGATCTTTCCCCCCTCCCGAAAAATTCTGTTTTTATTTCAAACCGTTTCTCCTCCTCATCTTCGTATTCTTCCTCCTCCTCCGTTGGATTTCACAATCGTGTAAATCAAACAGAATCTGATTCTCCCCCTCAATCTTGTAAAAGTTTTGGATTATGAGAGACAAGATTGGAGTGACGTGGGACATTGAGTGAGACAGGGACAGGGGAAAGTGACAAGATGAATTCTCTCCCTCTTTCTCTATTTCCTCGAGATAGGATAAAAGATTATTTTCCCTATTCTCTCTTTGATTTGATTGTATGAAGATCTACGAGATTTTTTTCTGTATTTTCATAGAACGGTCATTTTGACTCAACCTGTTCTCTTCATCGTCATTGTTAGTTAGATACACGTCGAATGAAGAGGTGAATGGAAGAGTGTGTGGGATGAGAAAGTCTGTCAAAAATCGATAGGAACAACGTTTGAAAGCACTCATTTTAATGGAAAGTCAAAAATTTAACATGCACTTTAAAGGAGTTAACTTTCAACTTTTCAAGTTTCACCTCAACCACCTATACTCCTCTCCTGGCATGTATGCACGTGTGTGTAGTGTGTGTAACTGTGAGTCCTTGGGTGTTCTTCAGACAACTCCATCGCACAATAACCGGAGGGAAAGAAGGAGAGGGTAGAGCATTAGCATTTCCAGGGCATTGTCAGGTGAGAAGGGGAGTCAAGAGTGGAGATAACCGACAGACTGTCAAAGACTTTTAAAAAAATGGTGATTGAACTATACCCTCTCTTGCTTTCTCTCTCTCTCTCTCTTTCTAGAATAGTCACACACTTGAAGCCTGACTCTACACATCGACTTGTTCAAAAAATCTCTCAGCTAAATTGCGTGGGAATCCGATTTGTTCTCACTTTTGTACTGTTCCACATTTCCCTACATGCAATATGTACATCCTTTTCCATGGACTTTCTCCTTCCCTTCCCAAGTTGAGCACTATTAGTAATTGTTCTCACTTTATGTCCTCTTATAGTTAAACACTCGTGTTTGTTTGCCATGATCATTTTGAAAGACTTGGCTATGGGCTATTTTACAACTATGCTTTCTCCTCGCTCTCTCTCGTTATACGTTGTAAGTGTAGAGTGTAGAATGTGTACAATAGAGAAAGCGAGAGAGATAGAATATCTATGGTTATTTTCTAGCTCCATTTTTTTGGACATTGTCAATGGATTATTTTATGGCCGACAATGACGAGGACAAGGAGGACGCGTGAAACTTGACACTTTTTCTCTTAAAAATCCACACACATCTTAAAAATCCCCGGCTCCAAAAAAGAAACTCTTGAGAAGAGAGACGAGAGAGAGAAAGGAGCAAAAAGCTCTTTCTTTCTCTCGTCATCCCTTGGCTTCTTTTTCTCTCAAAAAATCCAAACTGGGAACTATACAGAAATAGAGAGTGGGAGAGTTAACAGACGAGTACATAAGGGAGAGGCTCAATGGACTGAAAATTCTCAGTTTAGTCTATCGTTCCGAACCGGTCCATTAAGCTGAAGCTAATCGGAATCACACCAGTAGTTACTCCATAAATTCCCTTTGCTATCCATTACTCGTCTCTCTGTCCCCCTTCCCGTTTCTCCCTCCTCTCTCTCTCTCGTTGAGCTGGGTGCATTCGCAAAGTGTTGGATGTGCAAAGTCCCTCCTTTCGTGTATATAAATATATATGAGAGAATATTTTTCTTTTTTCCCCTCCTTCTTCAAAGCCAGTCTTCGTCTTCGCTATGTGGTGGTTCACACGCAGTGCATTATGGTGCACGTAGGAATCTGGAATTCCCTTGTCCAAACCCACTCTCCAACGTCCCTTTTCTTCCATATCTTCAATTCACGAAGGGCAAAAAAAAGAAAATTTTCTCCGCTACTCGAAAAACCATCAAAATCCATTTTTTATACAAACGTCGGGTGATACAAGGAGGGAGAGAGAGTGAGAAATACACTTTCAATGTGGCAATAGCATGGAGCTTTTTTTGACTTCCGCTCTTTTCGTCTCCATTTAATAATGTAGAGGAGCAGCTGAAGAGAAGCGAAGTGAAGAAATAGTGAGAATGAAGGAAGAGAGAGAGAGAGAGAAAGGGGAAAAAATGAACGTGGAAAACACGAAAGATGAATTCATCAAGTGGAGAGAAATGGAGTGGAGGGTGTGAGATCAAGATGAGACTCTCCCACCCTGTTGTGTGTGTGTCTGTGTGTGTGTCTCTCTCTCTCTGTAAATGGACAGGAATAACGATGCTGAAAATAGAGGAGAGGATGATGCAAAGTGGAGGAACAGCAGTCGCTCCGCTCAATTGCAGCCAATATTAACTCTCTTCTCTCTATGAATTTCATAGTCTAAAATCAGATCATCATCAAAAGTCAAAGAGGGAGAGAGAGTAGTAGTCAGCAAGCCGCATCATCATCATCCGCACCCTCCGATCCTCTTGTACCCTACATCGAGATACATCCTTCACAATACACACACACACAGGAGTGTGCATTTCCCTCATAAACCCTCGCCCCTGTCCCCATTTCCTATTGTGAAGGGCACAGGCATGGGAAAAGACACACTGCACTCTAAAATGTGTGTCTGAAGTGAGGGGGAAGTGTGTGTGTGTGTGTGTTGAGTGTACATAACCTAATGGTGTAGACTTAATAATAAATTTACTCTATAAATAGTCATCATCAAAATGAGGAGGGAGTGAAAGGGAGATAGATTGAATCTTCATGTAATCTTTAGTCAGGAACTGCTTTCCATTCAGGGGGAAAAAAAGTAAATTAAAAATTTATCAACTTCATTTTCCCATCGTCATTGTAATATTTCTGTGTGCAGACTGGGAATGAACTGCAATTGTGTTGCATCTTGATGGGATTGGGACTCACGGCATTCAATTTAAACTGCAGTTAATATCAAGTGCAAACAATTTTATGTGTGTATTTTAACGCCTTCAAGGTTACCATTTTTTATACTTGGAAAGCTAAAAATTGCATTCAATATAAATAGTTTAAATCTTTTAGTTAGAAATTTAAAATAAAAAATAGAATACAAATTTCGTGGAGGGGATCGCATTTGAAGAGATTTCCATGTCATAGTCAGATTTGTGTGTGTACATTTAAATTCGGTAATTTAAATGAGAATGTTGAAAGAAACAAATTTACCTTTCCTCTGCAATTTTCCGGAAAAGAGGACCCTGCCTTGGTTTGGCTCTAGTTTTAATTGTCCTCTCCTTCTCCGTCCTCTCCTCAGATTTTGAAGCTTATAATCTGGGTGGATGGGGTGTACGCGTGTGTGTTCGTTGGAGAGAGAGAGCTATCAGGCAGACCAGGCGGTCGCCGGGACTGAAATCCTCACGGAAAACCAAAACCAGGGAAGGACCAGAGACAGAGATAGAAGGAGAAAATGTATTCAAAACCAATTTGCCTGAGTGTCACAAAGTTCCTGTTACAACACACAGACACACACACACACACACACAAAGATACAGATACAGGCAGGCAGGCACAACTCTCCACTCCCTGCTCTCCGTTTCTCTCTTTCTCTCTCACCCCCGCACACTCCTCTCGTCGTCGTTTCTCGCCTTGATGACTGATTAAGTGATACACATTATACACTCTAGTTGATTAACTCTCGAGTCAATTCACCCTGCCTCATTTTCGCACCCTCCTCTACTATAATCCATACAAATATGTACCCAAATCAATGTGGCTGGGATGGTCGGAGGGAAGGAAACTTTTACTCTCTCTTTTACTCACTTTTATATTTCTCCTTCGGGTAGATGGAGAGTAGAATTGAAAATTCACAATTTTCAAAAGTCAAACCATTATCCAGTGTTGGGTGGTGCGGAGGTATGAGTACAATGGACAACAATGTCGAGATGACGATGACATTCGACCCCCTTCTTTTGCCTCACACGAACAATTCTGCACTCTCACGGAGGACAAGTCGAGGGGAGGATACGTAAAATCAAATCAAATTAAATTTCTCGATTTATCTCGACTCAATACACTTTCCAAGTACACACACAACCAGCACAAACACACACACAACAGTTACAGTTCTTCTTCTTTTCCTCCTCCTCCGCTCCACTTTAGGACAAAAACAAAATAGGGAAATCCAACATTTGACGGAGAGCGAAAGGGAGAGGAGGGAAGGAAAAAAATCCTATTTGCTTCTCACTAATTCAATTTCGATTTTACACCATCACATCCGACCCCACACCCACACAACACTCCCAGTCACACTCGACCAACACATCTGTGTGCTTGTGTATACTGGATATGAGGGGAACGAACGTGTGTGTGTGTCTTACCAAACTTTCATTACTCCTAATGGTTAGTTTGGTCTTATCAAACTTTCACTAATTCTTTGTATTGTTACATTACATTACGTTCCCAACACCTTTCTCCTCTTCTACTTCTTATCCTCTAAAATTCCACTCAACAAAATCCTTGATAAATTTCTCTTATCCTCTTTCTTTCACTGTACTTTCTCTTTCTTCTTGCATTTGGCTAAAGGTCACTCACTCCTTCCTCTTCTTCTTCTATTTTTCTCGGATACTTTTTTTTGAATGATTATGTTTGGAAGAACTACTTTGACTTTTTTAACAAAATTTACGTAGAGAAATTTTTTTGGATGAGCACCAAATCCGGGATGAAAATCAAAGTGAAAGTGTGAGAAAATGTGCACACACACAATTTTTCCTTCTCCGCTTTTAAATGAGAGAGAGGAGAAAGGAGATGATGCAAAAAAAAATTTGCACTGACTTTTGCCAAAAAAATTTTTTTCTCAGGGTGCTGAAAAAGGCAATTGGGGACTTTTTCGGGTTTTCTCTCTCTCTCTCTCTTTCTCCTCGACGACAGTACACAAGTTCGGACACACGGAACAAGAGTCAGCTCTCAACTGACTGGGAAACGGAACAGAAGGGAGAGAAGTGAGGACGGTGAAAGAACCAGGCTTGAGCCGCAGTACTCTCCTCGCAAACTTTTCTGGCCGACTCTTCCCCAGCGTATGTGTGTGTGTGGGTCTCTCTCTTCCTTTCTCTCTTGTGTCGAGTAGAGCGATACCCGCATGCAGGCAAAGACCGGAGAGCCTGGAGTGAGTGAGTGTGTGTGGCATACTGGAGAATTTGATCCGGCGCAAACTCCTGACATCGGCACTACTCTCTTCGTGTATATACACATTAAACACACACACGTTGTGTGTATTTGTGTGTGTGTGTGCTTCGACTTCCTTTGAAATACCCGGGTATAACTCTTTTTCTCTGTTACAGTGAAGTAGCATACCCCCGCCATACCGCCACATGTTTCATAGTGAATCTTTCTCATTGCTTTTGTGTGGAGTGATCTCTGTGTACATATTTTTTGCTTATAAACTACCTACTCTGTTCTAATTCTGCAAAATGTGTAATAGCGTGTGTGTGTGTGAGGGACGCTGGGTTTTTATATAAATTTATAAGCGTACGGGAGATTTAGTGATGGTGTGTGTGTGTGTATAGTGTCGATTTACGCTTTCCCTGCCTTCGGACTTTCAGGAGAGAATATTTCTTTTGTTGTTCTGGAGAATCCGAGAATGCAGGCACATATTGTGGGGGATTGTGAGTGGGGTACAATGGAGTTTGTACATTCTTTTGTCAGATTGAGGTCTGAAATTTTCAAATCAATACACCTTTCGTTATTAGAGTAGCACAGGGAGTAAAGGTGCCGTATAATAAATTGTGTACATGTAGAGCGTAATTAGAGAGGGAGATTTTCTCCTTTTTTTCTCCTTCTTTTTTCCAAATTGCAGGAGGAGAATGGGAAAGAAACGGTTGGAGAGGAGGAGGAAGAGGAGGAGGGGGTACTCACTGTACATATTTCAGATGGACGAAAGGAAAATAACGAAACGGGGTATTTTTTGTGAATGGTGTGCGTTGTTGTTGTTGTTGTTGTTGCTTCCCTGTGGGAAATTAAGATGAAAATCTTGGAAAGTAAATTGTAGTCAGAGTAGAAGTAGAGAGTCTCAAATAAGAGGGAAAAGTAAAGCCTTGATCGACTTGCATGAGTGTGTTTCTGTTTCTGTTTGTATTTTGACCAGGACTGGCTGCCTGGAGTAAGGATAATCAATATGAAAAGGGATTAATTTGTAATAAGGGGAAGGAGAGATAAAGTGGAGTAAAACGACGATACACAGATAGTTATCTAAACGACTGGATTGCCTGTGATGGGTCGGTGAGGGGTAAAAACATGGACAGGGAAAGGTAAAAATGGAATGAGGTGAGTGAGGACAGTTTGATTCAATCTGATTCCAAAAAATAGAATATAGAAAATTGTGAAGGGAATTTGCTTCAGGATTCACAATCCTCCCTTTGTACAACTTTGTACCTATTTTGTGAGATGACATGTTCTCGTACCCGGGAAATGGATGAGAGATGAGGACGATCAATAATTTGGATTTAATGAAGGGATTGTGTGAATCAATTTAATTCCAAAATAAAAAATATAATGTGAATTAAATAGTACATCATCGATCTTGGGGGATATTGTGATGAGTATCTCTCAGTGAATTTGTGTGGGGGATAAGGAAGGAGGGTATTTCGTGTTCACACAGTGTTGAACGAGTTGATTGATCTGTATTCTGTATAGCCATGTCCCTCATCCTATAAAAGTATCCATGATACACATACTAGTAAGTATGTATGGTAGGGGAATAGAGAGATAGTGTGTGTGTGTTGTTGTTGGTGCAGTCTGACACAATAATGTACATAATGTTTGTGTACACATCAACTCGACTATTCTACATGGGAGTCCATATTATACATGTATAATGAAGGGGTGCTGGAGTTGTGTACATTTTGATTAAGGTTGTACTTCTCCCCTGTTCTGTACTCTGTTTTATAAAAGTTATTAAACCGTCAGCTTGAAGTTCTTGCAGTGGCCTAATTTTTTTATATAGACTACAGAATAATTAATTTTGGACATTTCACCAGCCCCAGAATCAGGTCAGGCTGGATTGTGTAAATGGATGTGGATGTGTGTATGTTTCATTGTAATATGTACATTGTAAAACAAACATTTCCAAAACTGACAAAGTTGGGCCTCTTCTACCTTAAATGTAAAACTTTGTTACTTAGTTTTCATCCGTTTTTTTGTGTTGGGTGTTAATTTTAATGTCAAAGGTACCTATTTTTAATGGACGGTTGGGTACACGGGAATTTGTCTTGTAATGACCAAGATAAGTTCTAGTTAAAGTGGATTACGAGAAGGAGGAGATATTTTAATGCGAGGAAAATTGGAGTTGAGGAATAATCAAAAATATTGTTTTGTTCTTGGGTGTTTAGATTGATTTTCTTGTTAACTATATGCGGAATTTACTCATTTAATCATGCTACAATGTTGTTGGGAAGATATGCACGCTATTATGGCTCAATAAGGTCAATTTTGCCGGAATTTTAGTCGACCTGAAGTTTAAAAAACCACATTCGGTGCTTTTGACGGCTCAAATTGAAAGGGTATTTTATGGTCACACAGTTTGTCACATTGCTCAACCTTTTGACCTTAAAATTATTTTAAGTTGGCAGAGGTTAAAGCAGTTATTTGTGGTTGAGTGAATTTAAGGAATTGCTACAAGAATTGCAAGTTTCAAACAAGGTTAATCGTTCACGGATGACCCCAACTCCTGAACAATTTTACGATCCCAAGTCACTTGATTTTCTTTTAATCGGAGCCCATTTGATCTATATTGAGATTCAACCGTAATTACAATTAACATTTTATTATAGTAAGTACAATATGTGAAAAAACTTTTGTCTTTCTGTGGTGAATTGTATTATTATTATTACTACACTCAAAATGAGAGAAGAAAAAGGCTGTCGAAGTGTCAAATAATTTATGCGGAAAAAGAATTTATAGATGAATTTAGTGGATACTTGGTTTTGATGCTCTCTCTCTCTCTCTCTGAAGAAAAGATGGAGTGTGTGCGTGTGTGTGTTGAACGTTTTGTCATAAAATGTTGAGGACACAAATGTCTTGTTCTCATGTGACATTAAGTGGATTATGCCATTCAGACACACAAGAAAGTTGGTGCTCCCCAAAGTATTATAAATTTTTGACTGTCATTCTACAATATATAGAGAGGGAGCGGAGTGGAGAGGGGGACAGTCAAGTTTTCTACACATAAGAGACTTGATTTTGTCAACCAAATAACTTTTTGAAATAACAGAGTGTATGTGTCAACTGTCAAGGTGTTAAGGCTCGAACTTGGAGAGAAAAACCATTTCACGTGTACATTTGGTCATTTCAAATTGAGTCCACACATGTCAATTGTGTGTGTATGTGTATTGAAGGGTTACTAAATTGTCCCAAATTAAATAGTTTTTTTGTAATAAATTGATTTGTCTGTCGTCCTCTAATAATTTTCAACAATAACTGTTGTATCACGTGGATTGACACGGAGTTCTCACTGGTTTTAATATGGAGCTACCCCGGAGGATTGTGAAAAGACCTTGAGTAAATTCATCTATCTGGAAATTTGAGCTTCACTTCCAAGTCTGGCTTTTATGCTGCAAGATGTATTAAAAAATTCCATAATCTACAAAGCGCGTCTTCTCTGAGAATTTGTTTATGCATACCGGTATATTTTTGTATAGAATGGGTTCATTCGTCTCTCTGCCTTTATTCTGTGTAGACACACACATTGTAAGGATTCGTAAGGTCAAAATGTGTCTTGTTTTTTATCGTTCATTTTTTGGAATTTGTTCTGCCTGATTTACTCTCCCCGTCCGTACAGAAGAGAGAGAGAGGAGAGAGAAAAAATCAAATTAAATAGTGAAATGGTTTGAAACGCCAGCACATTCTACAACAGCCTGAACATTTTGTGTGTGTGTGAGGGAATAATTTTCATTGGCCATATTGAAGAGGAGATGATGAGGATGAGTGGAAGGAACGCTATGGATGAAATATGTGAGGTGGGTGCATATATGGTAACAAGGGAATGCATGAGGGTCAAATTTCATACTTAAAACCAGATAGAGTACTGACCAAAGAATCCCCTCAAAACATATCTCAACACCAAAGTCCACCAGTATAATGTAGCCACAAAGAGAGAGAGAGAGGATCAAAAGATCAAAACTTCAACAAAAAAAAACGATTATGCGCACTTTCGTGTGGAGTTCGGGCTTCTTTTTATGTACTGAAAGTATCTTCTTCTTCTGCTGGAGGAACAAGAAGTTTTACATGTACCGAGCTGCCAAGAAGAGGAGAGAGCGAGAAGAAAAAAAAGTTGAAGTTAAAAACGCTAGCGTGCATGCAATAGCTTGGTCAGCGTACAACAGAAAGAGAGAGATGAGAGTTAAAAATGCATAAAAACCGGCCAGACTAGACCAGCTTCTCTCTGAGGAAGATGCGATGAAGAGGAGGAGGAGGAGGAGGAGAAGATGCAGCTACACAAACCAAAAATTATGTACTCGTGAGAGATGAGCAACATGATTCTTTGAGCATTATTGGGATGGAAAAGATGGGATTAAGTATGGGTTGCTGAGGGATCTTCGGCGATATGGTCTTGTGTTTTTTGGATTGAAACTTTGTTCTACCTGCTCTTCAACTACAAAATATGTACAATGTATCAAAGATCTCGAACGAGTGTGGAAGTATTAGCCCCCCCCCCCTGTAACAATGCTCAGGTGCATAAGGGAAGGATATGAGTTGATATAGGGTATACCTGTGGGGTAATGTAATTTTCATACAGTCTCAACATGAAAAGTTACTCTGTTGTACACACTCGATCTCTGTCTCTACATCGTTCTCGAGTCGAGAAGAAGAGGGATAAAAAATGTTGAAATAAGGATGAAAAGTAGTTCGATTTAAATCGAATGCAAAAAAAATTGTTAACATGAGTTGGGTGATGGAGGAGGACTTGGGATATATGAAGGGGTCAGACTTTTCGGTAGTCTCACACAGGATGCCATATTGTTTCAACTCTCTTTGTTGCCCATGGAGTGTTCGACGGAGTGGATTTGCCGGAGAAACTGGGAAGAATTGGATTTATTTTTTGAAGGAATATTCGTCCATAGTGTGAGTTGTGTGGAATAATAAGACAACACCTTGGAAGTGAGGAATAATATAAAAGTTTACATATATACAACAAGTAAAGCACCTGAGGATGAGGAGCTCTCCAACTGATTCAGCCTCGCCCCTTCATTCTCAACACACAAAGTACCTCGTAGCCTCGGGCTGAAAAAGTAATGTTTCATACAGAGCAGCGTCTCTCACTGCAGTACACACACTCCTACAAAAGTTTACTAAATGTAATTAACTAATTTTCCACCATGTTCTGCGCTAAATTTTGTGGATTTTTTCGTCCTTGACCACCCGTCCGTCCTACAAAAATTAGAGATTGGAACTGTGTGTCTTTTTCAACTCAGAAATAATTGGACTTTTTGGTGAACTACCTTTTTTCAAAAAAAGAAGGCGAAATATTACAACATCGTCCAGAAATATTTTCTTTCCCGACTTTTTTGGAATGTTTCGATATTTATTTTGAGAGAAAGAGTTTCAATTAATTTTCAACGATTTAATATCCTTTTGTGTGAGCTCAGTAATGCAAATTTTGGGACTTAAACTTGACAAGGCTGCTTATTTTTACATTGGAACTGGAACAGTTGGTTTAGGTAAAAATAAATTATTTTCTTTGATAATAATATTACTTATTTTACAAAAAATTATAATGTATATCAATTTGTAGTTGTTGAAATCTTTTCTAAAAGTTGAAAGTAGAAACATTGTAGCTTTTTCTTCATTGTTTTTCCTTTTCTTTTTCAAAGAGACGCAACATTATTTTGGACAGTATTAATTAAAATTTTGGTCATCTTGGATTACAATTTGTAATTTTTCTTTGGGTTATGTCATTATTAACTGCTTCCAGGGATCTGCTATGCTTTTTACAAAATTATTAGGAGACAAAGTGCTATAAACAAGAAGATCGATACAGCAATAATTGAAGACCTTCGGTAAATTGATCAAAATTATGATTCATAATAATTTTTGTTATTCAATGCAGTCCAATTTGATCAAATAGTTAATGCCATTTAGTTGTGGTCAAATGGGTCAAACAAAAGTTATTTTTCTGATGCATTCTTTTTCAGAGTTGCACATTTAAATTTTTTCTTGTTTTAAAATTTTTAAACGACCCAAAAATATAAATGACATGTTGTTCGAACAAAATTGACAATATTTATATATTCAAGCTTAATGCAACTACTTATTTTGTTCATGCTTGATGTAAACCTTAGATTGCCCATTCTGTTGGAACATGATTTTGGAGATTATCGTTCAGTTTGTGAAATTGTTGATCCCGTCGCATCTGCTTATCTAAAAGGTCTTTTTTCTAACTTTTTTTGATGAAGTCCGTCAAAATTTCATCATTTTTATTCAGTATTTCTTTTATGCTCTTTGTACCTAACCTTTTATCCTCTTTGATATGCATTATAGATATACCGCAAAATTTCTTTCAATTCAACGACAATCTTGACCAATACTCTTCTGGACTCTATACCCCACGCGTATAATTAATTTCTTGCAACTCTATCAATTTATAAAAATTCTATTTGTAACCTTTTCTTGTTTCTTCTTTGATATACATTATACTATAGTGATAATAGAAAAGCTTTTCGTAATAATTGACATGATAAATGAGCTTGATGATCAATAATTTGTTTCGGGGTTTTTTTTCATGTTTTTTATTTTTATTTTCTTTTTTTTTGACAGTTTACAAGTTACAACAAAGCTTTGGTACTCGGAAGTGGAAGTGGGAGATTAGTGTTTCAGCTTGAAAAAACATTTAACCAAGTTACAGGGATAGATAACTATTTTTCTAGGTAAATACAAGATATTTGTAATTCTAAACATGATATTTACAATAATATATTTCTACTATTTACTTATGTGTATGTGACAGCATTGCTTAAATACTAATTCAGAAAACTGGATACTTAGCGAATACTAATATTATTTACAATTTTTAATTTCTTTCTTATTTTTTCAGGATTGTTACATGCTATAAATTTCAAAATGGAACAAGAGTCAAATACGAGTTTCCGTGTGAAGGAAGTTATAGAACGGTCACCAAAGAACCTAATTATGTTATGTTAAAGAAAGGACCTCATCAAAAAGCTTCTGAATCTAGATTACACGTAAATAAATTTTTTTGTATATCTATCTTATACTTATTTGAATTTTTTTGTCAATTTATATGTATTTTATATAACCTGAGTTGAAAGTACTTTTTACTACACATTACTACATACTTAATATTATATACTGAATTTTTTAGGATAAAGGTTACATTGAATTCATTAATGCTGATCTGTGTGCACTGCCTCCAAACATTGGACAACATCAAGTTGTTTTTATAACGGATATCCTCAACGACTTAGTCGATCCTGAAGCTCTTCTCACAAATATACATCGATACGTAGAGTTGGGAGGACTTTTGTTCATATGTTCAGATTATAGTTGGAAAAGAAACACAAATCAGGTACAGTTCTTTCTGTGAAAATACATTTTCTATCTACCAATAATTTTTACATAGCATCTCATTCCAAATATATTTTTTTTGATTTTACAGAAGGAAGGATTTGGAATTTCAAAAATTGTCACCAGTTTTGATTTCCTATTATTTATTCTGAAAGATTTTTTTGAATTAATCAATGAAACCAATATACCTGACATAATTGGTGAATCTTTGCGTACATGCACTTGTCGCAACGTACACGTTAGTGTGTGGGAGAGAAACTTTAGACCAATTTTGCCTTGATACAACATTTGTATACTACTGACAGATTATGTATTGTTATTGTTATTACTAATACCTCATACAGTGAGAAATGACTGGAAGAGACATTACTGTTCGTAGAGAAAATTTCAAATCAGCGTCTTCCTATATAGTGGTTGTATAGTTTTTGTGAAGAGTTTGTTATTAATCTTTCGTACCAAAGATGTGACTCAAAAGTTAAAGATTGTGTGTGTGTACCTCAAGTTGTTTTCGCAAGAAAGGGAATTATACCAAAAAAAGTTGGAAAGATGGGGGAACCAGCATTTAAAAGACCCAAATTGTTAGCAAATGACCATCAAGGAGATGACTGGGCTCATTGGAAGAAGAATTTGGGACGTCTTCAAGAAAAATTACTCACAGGTTGTCTATGTAACGTCGACACAATTGAGCTTCAACGTCCACCAATTACCTCAACGAGCAGCGATGCTGAAGGTGGAGAATATACAATCCAGTTCATCGGTACCATCAACTTGTTAATTGATACTGGAATCGGTCAGCATGCAAAATCTTTCATATGTCCAAAGATCCTGGACATGGCGACGGATGTGTCCACAGATGAAGGGATATGGGAACTTTTACTAGAATCGTTAAATTCTACGGACAAATTTATTTCAAATTCCACCACAAAATGTATTGTCTCTTTCCTCATGTGGACAAGGTTACCAAACCTTGATGAGATTTTTAATGACTTGTTCAGTAATATATTTTTGGAATCTTCATCAATCAATCCAATGAAATTGAGTCAAACACTTGATATAATTCGTGGCGTGGTACAGTTTAAAGACATAGATGAACACCCATTGGGTCTTCAACAGCAAGAACAACAAGAGAAGAATGATGGAGAAAATTTCCAACAAACTGTCATGATGAGGCAACAACAACATCAAAGGAGTCCCTGTATTAAAGTTGAAGTGGACTCTGAAATAGAGAGTGAAGTGAAAAATATGTGTATAAAATCATTGGAGAGTTGGTGGACAAGACTTTTGTCAAAATTTCACAATCTACTGTCCAATTATGATGAGAAGAATGAAGCTCCCATCGTCACTTTCCTCTCCTTGTGGCAGACTGTCATATCCGTCAAAACAAATCTTAGTGTTATAGATACAAAACAATTTCACATGCAATTAGAGCATTTTGTTCCCCATTTGAATGCTTCTCTTCCTGCAGTGATTTGGAAGAAGATATTGGATGTTTTTTCAGAAATTTTGTGTTATAGTAGCACTCTCTCACTTCAGGTAACACGACACACACAAATATTGTGGTCACTCACATTGTCCATTTTCTTCTCAATTAGTATCACCACTTTAAATTCTTTTTTTCTTTTTTTTCATATTTTCAGGATGAATTGACCGAGGAACCTTGTAATCTGGCACACTTGATCATCCGGTGTGTTAAAAATCGTCAGTTTCTGCAAGGAGTTCCTTATACGAAAACATTTTGTGGTTTCGGTGGATCCTCCTTGGGACCTGTTGACTGGGGGTGGGAGAGTGAAAATGTAATCTTGTCCAGTCAACAACAATTACTACTACAAGGCAACAAAACCTCTGTTCCTCCTCCTTCACGTCGTCTCCTGGAATACTCAACAGAGTCACGACCACAATTTGACTCTCAACTTGCAACATCGTCAAAGTCATCATCATGTTTTGTTGTGGGTAAACACAATAGCGTTAGTGGAAAATCTACCTTCTCCTCCTCGTC
>WJFB01001405.1:0-31972 GCA_009870185.1 Pygmarrhopalites habei | reverse complement strand
TGAACCTTTCAGATTTTGAGACCGCTCTGAAACACGTGAAAGCCAGTGTTGATCAAAATGACTTGATTTTGTACCAAGATTGGGATGACAAGTTTGGATGTACCAATACTATGAAATCTTGAATTTCTAGCGCATTCGAATAAATTTGTAATTTTTGTGGTAATATGATATAGAGGTTGAAAAATGCATTTTTAATATAAAAAGAGTTGTTTGCAAAAAATGCTGTGCCATTTTAATAATTTTTCAGACTAACACTCAGTGAATGCGCATTATATTAATATATATTTTAGTAATTTCTTAATACACTTTGTATGTTTTTATCTATTGTAATCTTTCACATTCCATTGTTACAACTGACAACTGAATAAATCAATTAAATTTAAAACAAGCTCCCTCCTTGCTCTTCATGGAAAACTTTTGCCCTAATACAGTATGTTACATTAATATTGCAAATTTGACGATACTTTTTGACTTGTAAATTATTCTTTTGGCGTGGACTAAGACTATGCTTGCATATTGTGGATGAGGCTGATTTCCTTTGCTGTTGCGGGCTCAGTCGAATACCGTTTGTCATCCTCTTCTCCTGCAGAAATTTATTTATTTCCAGAATTTCAACCTGTGTGTCATTTATTTCCATTGAACAAGGTGAGTTTTTTTGTTAAATAATACATGTTGAATATTTCCTGTGTATTTTATTGAATTTTTCTCTTGACTGAAACTGAACTAATTGATTACGAAAGGGTCATCACAAGACAAAAAAGATTCCGGCTTCAAAATGATCCGAGATGTTGGCACTTATTTGGCAGCCCAGGAAGCTGGGGCTAGCAATGATCCAACGTAAGTAACCGTTTTATTGTGTATAATAATTCAATCTGAACTGATATACAGTGTGACGAAAATGTCAAAATTCATTACATAATAGTACATGCTTTAGATGGAGTTACATATTTTAACTGATCATTATTCCAATCATAAGTAATCTCAGCCTTCCATTTGAACAAAACTGACGAAAAATTACCAATTTGATTTAATTGGTCCAGAGAGTAATTTTTCCCAATTATATTGTTGTTCATGACTTTGATGGGCTTGTCAGTTGAGAATTGTTCAAAGGATGAACAATTTGTAAATGTAGTAGTATTAGGGAATGGAGGAGTGAAATTCTTGAACTGATATTTATAAAGTTGAGCCAGGAGGAATACAATCATAAACTGACTTTCATGAAGTCTCAAATCATCCATATTTCCGGGATAGTAGAGACTAGTCTTGAACATTTTAGCTGAAGGATGAGCAGTCTTGTACTCTACCAGGGCAGTTACTATTGTCTTTTGATGATTTCGAAAACCCCCCTGTACTCCCCACATAGACCTGTACATATATAGAATTAGACAATAAATAAGTAAGTACAGAATATCACACACACAAATACAAAATGTGGCCATTAATTATATGAGCAATTAATTATTTTCACTTACATATATTGCATCGTCCAGTTCCGTCCCCTCCATGTAGATTTCCCCAATGTTGACATTTTTGTCCCCAATTTTTCCATCCAAAGCAGGTACCCAATCAATAGTAACTCCTCTATTTCCCAAATGGAATTTGATGCCGGAGAGAGAGAGATACTCGTATTTTTGATTCATTGTAAATGACAAATTGACCACCCGAGTCAATTTTGCTAGAGTTCTTTTTCCTTTGGCACTTCTTACATATCGTACTTGCTTTTGCAAACGTTTCATACTTGGTGGTCCTTGTTCCACATCCAATACAAGCCTTCTCCAGTGGTCTTAACTATAAGACAACAACAATATAATAATGAATAATTATTAAATACTAGTTTTGTTCATGAATGTGACAATAGAGAGAAGAGAGAGGAAAGCAATTAATATTATGTACTCACAGTAGCTTCATCAACTTCTACAGGAAGTCGTTCATACTGACAAGTAAAATTATGGTGTAAAACTTTTACATCATGTTCGGGAGCTTCAATCTCTCTCTCACCTGACTCAAAATCATTTCCTGTCAACTAAAAAATACATTCATGTCAATTAAAATGAGAAAGATGACAAACATGGGCATTAAATTTAAAAATAAAGTAATTATATTATTAATACCTCTTTGTATTGTGCTTTCAAGTCCTCCAATTTCCAGTAAAGTTGAGTCCCCTCCTTTTGTAATTCTTCTTCTTTTGAAGAAGTAGACGGTTCAATCTCCATTTCCTCCTCCTCCTCAACTTTCGCCTTCTTTTTTCTTGGCTTAGACATTCTCACTCTTGATACAAGTTCAGGGGCGACTATTAACTTAACACACTCAAAAATCACAAGTCTAGTCAATTGTCAATTGACAAAGAAAACCGACGATTCCGCTCGTGCCCGTCTCAACACTTTATGTGCAAGTTTCAGCATGTACAGACAAGCTCGTTCGCAAAACGTTTTCGAACACATGCACATACTATGTGTAACTTATGAAAAACCGAAATCTACACTTTTTTCATAATAATAATATTTCGTACCACAACAAAAAAACCTTCAGTAGACTAAATACATGACATATTTTATATGCTACAGTTCGGATCTCTTCCTACACCGCCCCTTCCCCACTGGAATACACTCAAGTCGCCTTGAAAACTATTGGACTGCAAACTCGGTCAGCTGCGTACCCTCCCCACCGTGTCATGGTAAGATAGATATTTATATCCCATATTAATAAACTGTCACATTTGATTATTGATCAAAGGAACAACACACAATTTCATTTCTCTTTCTCTCCCCCTCTATTTTTTTTAGATGTTTGGAATTTGTTGGGGACAATTTTTCTTCCCTAATTACATGTCAAAGTTAGCATACCGGACAATCCGTCAAATGTGGCTCAAAGCGAAGAAAAATCAAGCAAGACGTGCAAAAGCTCAGTAGATTACTTACACTAAAATTTAAATAATAATATACCGTCAATTGAAAGAGTTATTTTGGCAAAATAAGGTAAACACAAGGTTTTGCTCAACATTATACACACACATATATGTATATGTATACATACCAATACACTACTTACTGATGTAATATATATATATATACTAGTGGTATTTGGCCTGCGACAAGTGTGCAGTTACAAGTACAGTAGTCATTTCATAGTTAACTTGGGAGAATCTGATTTGAAAACACCAAAGGATCTTGGCTTGTCCTTTCCGTCACCAAAAAAAAAATAAATAAGAAAGGGCACGTCTGACTCTTTATTGTTGGGTGACTCAGATGTCAAGTCAAGATTCTTTGGTGATCTCAGATTATGCCACATCATGCATCATTTGAGGAGTTTTGTTTCAAAAGGTCGACATATATGAGGGAGAATTGAGATTTATAAAATTCATTTACAATTACATAGAGCATCGTCTGACGAATACTTTTATATACGATGATGCCTACAATTGTGAGAGAGCAATAAATGTTAATTATTTGTCAAGGATCTTAATTCCCCCTTTAAGAATTCATTTCTAAATAAAACATATCGTAGATTAATCGAAAGATAGCAGTGAACCATTTCTTATACTATACTATAGTCTAAGAAATGCAGTAAATAAAATATATTTAAAAACAGTAAAATATATGAAGGCAGAATGAATTCAAACCCCAAAACATTGTGAGTTTATTGGTACTTATGTTTATTTCTGGTTTGAAATACTAAATTCAAATTAGTTCTGAAAACTATAATTCTTGATTAATTTACGTTACTAGTACGTGTTCTAAATTAGATTTCTTAGATCCAATGCTCAACATTCGGATAGAGCTGCGACACCGG
Organism: Pygmarrhopalites habei; assembly: GCA_009870185.1. Taxonomy (NCBI): domain Eukaryota; kingdom Metazoa; phylum Arthropoda; class Collembola; order Symphypleona; family Arrhopalitidae; genus Pygmarrhopalites; species Pygmarrhopalites habei. Next base: position 28,183 of record WJFB01001405.1, on the reverse strand, counting down.
GTAGTACCTTACCTAAATTTTCATAAGGTTTTGAAGTCAGTAGGATAAAATAAAACTTTGTTTGTTTAAATAGTAAATTTACCTTCGAGTAATTCTAGACTAGCTCCACCCCCCGTACTGACATGACTGACCTTGTCCTCTGTCTCCCACTTACTACAGCAAGTGGCCGTGTCTCCTCCTGTACAAGTTGAAACCAATAATTAGTACAACCAAATTGAAGTTAGAAATCTTTGTCAGAAAAATATCAAGTATGTAACAAACCGCCAATGATTGTTATTGTTCCTTTTGTTGTGACATCCACGACAGCATCCATAACAAACTTGGTTCCATTAGCAAAATTTGGAAATTCAAAAACACCCATAGGTCTGTACAAAATGAAAGCAGAAGAATATTAGAGAAATCTCAACTGGAAGCACTCGCTACATAATAATAAGAGGACAACGCCGCTCACCCATTCCAGACAATAACCTTGGCCCTGTATAAAGGTTCTTTTAACAATTTGACTGTCTCTGGTCCTACATCGAGACCCAACCATCCATCGGGAATCCCACTCTCGACCGTTGCTGATCCGACCTGATAAGAACAAAGGAAAAAATCCCTTTTCTCAGTCTTGCGTCTCTCAAATTATACTACCGTGGTGAAGTATACACGATAAATCAACCGATCATGTCATATACTAACGATGAATAATGGTGAAAAGAAGACTCACTTCCGCATCTTCAGCAAACTTGTTGGCCGTGACAACGTCAATAGGAAGATGAATTTTGACACCATTTTTCTTAGCCTTCTCCATCAAATTCCCTACAATCTTGGATCCCTCTTCATCAAACAGTGAACTGCCAATCTATTTTTATTTAGAGATACGTCAATGCGACTACATCAACACACAAATATGTCTTTCCAGCTAATTTTGTTAATGTGACTCACTTTCATTCCATTGAGTTGTTTTAAAAAGGTAAAAGCCATTCCTCCACCAATTATCATCTCATCAACTTTATCCAACAGATTCTCAATCAGTTGAATTTTATCCGCAACTTTTGCTCCTCCAAGTATTGCCAAGAATGGTCTGAAAATATTATATCAATTCCCATTTGTGAAATTTATGATTGAATGTAGTTTGAAAAGATGACCAAATGCATTATAGTAATACCTTTCTGGATTGTCTAAAGCTTTGGCAAAATATTGCAATTCTTTTTTAAGTAAAAATCCGGATGCTCTTTGCTCAAATCCATCGCCCATCATGGAACTGTGGGCTCTGTGAGCTGTTCCGAATGCATCGTTGACATAAACATCACCCAGTTTCCGAAGAGATTCCCTGAAGGCCTTGACACTATCCGGAGAAGCTTTAATCTGAAAAAGAGATCATTCTGGTTATATTGATCTTTGTAGTAAAATTTTGTCAATACCCCTTGCATCAAAACTGAGTTAGTTTTAGACACCTTATTTCCAGCCGAGTCGACACCTTTACCCTCCTCTTCAACATGGAATCGTAAATTTTCTAAAAGGATGACACTGCCTGACTCTGGACAAGAACAAGCGGCTTCCACCTCAGGTCCCACACAGTCTGACAAAAATTTGACATCTCGTCCAAGGAGTTTCTTCAATTCCTCGGCCACGGGCTGCAAAGTATATTTTTCTACTCGTGATCCATCTGGACGACCCAAATGTGACATCAATACTACACTCTGGGCTCCCTTTTCCAGGGCATACTTGACACTGTCCAGTGCAGCCACGATACGTTGATTATTTGTGATGACACCATTTTTGAGTGGAACGTTAAAGTCAACTCTAAAATAATACACACATTCATTAACCACTCCGGAAAATAATAATAACAATTGGTGTATTTTATTGTGTAAAAAATTACCTCATGAGAACTCGTTTTCCATTCAGATCAAGAGAATCAATACTGAGCTTATTCCCAACAGAGCTGTCAACAATTTAAAACATCATTTACATACATGTCACACACACAATTCACACGTGCTCATTTGACCTTGTCTCGCCGACAAGGTGACGAATTCATTACAAGATAGTATGACATTGAGATGAATGGACAGTTAATTTGTGTTACCTTGTTTTCTTGTCCGCCATCCTTAGTAAATCCAAAGACCGATCAAAATTTTGAACTTAAATAGATTTTGAAAGAAGAAAGACTAGGGCAGAGGTCTCAAAGGCCATTCAAAGATTCGTCTCCTCGGTGTATAGTTCTGTGGTTCACACACCAGACAACTCTGGATACTCTGCTTTCTCCCTCACTTTCTCCTCTGCCAATTCATCTTCTGTTCGATTTTTCCGTCAATTTAGACTTTGGGACGCCAGAAAATTGTCATTCTGTCGCAGTCAACAATAATTGAAATCAGTTTGTCAAGAGCTTAACTCATATATGTATACCCATATGTATAAGAACGAAAAGTTATGAGATACTAAATATGCACAGCAGCTTAGTTTTTCTCAAAAAAAGAAGAGCTATACAGCCCTTAAGTAGTTAGTCCCTTCGTTACTTACAAAATACATATTGATAAGTAGACAGCTATGTGGTCTGCCTTCGATTTCCATTTGGAGTCCAACTATTTTTTTATTGTATTTAACACACCAAATACAGGACTACATATTATGAAATTGTTGAAGGACGACACCATGTATTGTAACTGCAATAGAAATAGAATATGAAATTTACGCTGCGTATATTTAACATGAAATTCCCGAGACTGGCAGACAATCTTGTTAAATATGGAAAGGAAGACAGATATATAACTTTAAAAAGAAATCAAATTTCTTTTGTACTGTAGTACCTCTGTTTCACCCATCCTTTGAATTCTATATCCTCTTGAATTATGACTATACTCTGTCCAAGAGACATGTGGGAGAGAGAGAGACGAGACAGGGTAAGATGTGGAAAAATTGAGATAAAACAGAGGAAAATGACAGCTTTCTTCTCGCCATAATACAAGTTTATTAATGTGTAATACCCGTCTTTGCAACCATATATCTTGGATTGGAGATGGAGGAAGGGAAAAAAAGAAAATTGCTATATAAATGTGCAACAAATCGTGGTACACTTCCAAAAAAAAATCTCTCTCCACTCCGACTGCAAGAAGTATATTAAAATATCATCATCCTATACGTCCTATCCTATACATTGTGTGTGATGCTATATAGCATTGCATAATATTAATCTTGTTTCTCCTCCCTTTCGTATGAATATTATTATGATTTGATACACTCATACATAACGAAAGTGACTGCACGAGGTGTCTATACTTTTTTTCTGAATATAATGGTTGTGCGTTCAAGTGACAGTTTCTCACATCTCTCTCTCTCTCTCATGATGATAATATGATGGTTCAAAATGGTTTGGTGGGCTGGAATAGGATCGTGCCAAGAAAAATGGGTAGAGAAAGAATCCAACCAGTTAAAAGACATTTGATGGAAACATTATGCCATTTTACGATATGTACTCTTGTCGTTATGTAAGGACATGCTCTTCACAATGTCGTTTACATTGTACTTATACAATTTATACTGTTGAATGGATGTAGTAAAAAAAGAGGATTTGAAGAGAGAGAGAGAGAAATAACCTTCTTGAAAATTCATTGTATCCTCCACACCCCCACACAACTATTTGAAGACAGTTCAAACTTCATCTGGAGTACATAAAATAGAAGGGAAGGGGAGGGGAGGGGGAAATGATAAAATAACATATAAAAGAAACACCGTTGAATTGAAATCAATATTTCAATGAGATGGAATTGACTTACCCAAAGAGATTCCATCATGTACAACAATAACATGTACACTACTACAGGATTGGATATGTGTACTTACTACTTACATAACCTTCCTTCTTCGTTTGTGGATATGAAGGAGAGAAGGAGAAGGAGAATTTTAGAAATCAAGTTAAAAAACATAAAAAGAGAAAAAAAAACTTCTATCAGATAAGGGACTAGGACTACGTGCTTTGTTTCATCTTGTAGTTACAAAAGAGGTAGAGAGAGTAGAAAACTTAACTCTGTAATGTAATAATACATATAGCCTTCAAGTGGATCGTTTTTGTTTTCAATCGAATCAAGCATCCGTAAGCAAGATTCGAGCAAATTCCCATTCCATCGGAAATGACCCAAAACAAACGGCCCATGTACTCTCTCCTCTCTCTCTCTAAGAGTCTAAGAACATAAATATGTGAACCAGTTAAAACAAGTTGCCCTTGAGAAGACACTACACCAGTATTACAAAAGCTTGAATAAAAAAGGGAAGTACAAAAAAACTGTCAAAATATCTTGTACAAGATATTCAAAAGTGATGAAAACCACACACAGACACACACATAGGCAATAAATACAGTATCCCTTGCATCACTGATCGATTTCCTATTTTCTAGCAACAGGTTCTCTGACTCTTGCAAAAAAAGGACAAGAGAGAGAGAGAAACCTTCAAAGAAAATCATTACTACTACTTGCATAGACATGGACTTTAAGTCAAAAAGTCAATCCCAATATTTTGTATGCGTGGGGTCTCATGAAATGAGAAGGCGGAGGAGGAGAGTTTGTCCGTTGCACAAACTGTACAATGAAATCTCGTTGCTGTAATATGAAAATACTTATATTAAAATTTTGAAGAAAAAAAAAATTCACAAAGAACGATATAATATTATATAAAAAATTTTTCTCAAGCTGACACCACACTGTAATAAAGATTCGTCTACAGAGATGAAGAAAAGATTGCCTTTCCCTGCCTTCATCTTCTCCCATCCATTCTTCTTTATGTTCTGTTGAATAGAAATTCTTCCGTGTACACAAGAGAAAGCGAGCGAGGGAGAAAGTCGTTCATGATATTGTGTGGTTGGTGGGTGGCTATGAGATGAGCAAGGAGCTCAGACTCTGACTTTAGGATTTGGGGAGTCGGGTGACTTTCACTTTAGAGTAACGCCCTTAGGACTAAGCAGTCCCATGGTCTCTCTCATTTCTGTCTCACTTTATGTGTCCTCACATCATGTGAAAGACAGAGTAGTAGTAGTAGTCCTAGTGTGTCCTCCTCCAGTCTGCAAGTCCACAGACATCCGTAATATATTTAAGAACTAATTCAAAGCTGATTTCATTTTTCATGAATACGCCAAACGCCAAAGGTCAAATTGTGTGTGCGAGATGGAAAGGGAGAGAAGGAATGGAAACCCAAGTTGTGGGCATTGACCAAAAGTGGATATATGAGATGATCTTTTGAATCACAATGAATAGGGGGAGATGGCAAATTCCATTAGCAATGTCGGATGAGAACTTGGAAAGAGAGAGAGAGAGGGAGAGGTGAGTAAAATGCGGAGGAAGTTCAGTTCTCTCTCTTTTTTTTGTCCTTCGATGGCCATTTAAAGGCTTCCTAAAGAGTCAGTAAAATTCTCCTAATATAAAGAAGTCCTTGGTTCTCCATACGGTTCTTTTATTTCTTTCCCCTTCTTTCTTCTCTCTCTCGCTCCCTCTCCCTCTCTTTATATCTTTTTCTCCTTCTCCGTCAGAATGGAAACATTATAATAGAAATGTGAACTTTCTCCGAGGACACAAACACACCCTCTCATATATTTTTTTAAAAATAATGTAATAGCATTAAAATGGATGAAAATGGATGAATATTTATATGGGTGGATGAAAAGAGCCGTTGGAAATGTAATATGAAAAGCCTTTTGCAAATCGAAATGTATAGAATTTTTTTTCTCTCCCTCTCTCTCTCTCTTTCTCCCATCCCTTGGTTTGAATGGGATGAGGATGCAATGTTGGATATGGTGAAATAAAAGGACGAAAAAAAAGAGAGAGAAAATACTCAAGAAGAGTCGAGAAAGGATGAGGTCGAGTGGAGTCAGGACTACGTGAGTTGGAAATGTATTCTTCAGTTTCTCCAGTACAGGAACCATAAGATGCAGCAGGCACCAATGAAAAACAAGTTTTCTTCCAAACACACACAAAAGAATATGCACATTACACATATTATGTATACCTATGTATTGTATGTATGTATGTATGTCCCTAGTTTTCCCCTCTCTCATGAATATGAATGCTTATGTAAGAGAGGAGGTGGAGGAGGAGGAGAGAGGGTGGTCCATAGCTCATCAAAAGATGGGTGACTATCAGGATGATGAGATGAGGAAGACAGAGAGAAAGAGGGAGAAAGTTTAAGGAGAAAATGTGGAGTGTATGAATATATTATGATAAAGAATAATAAGAATAATAATAATAATAATGCGGACAAGGGGATCTTGTACGGAGGAAAGGAAAGGCTACGCAGTCTTTTTTCTCATTTATAATAATAATTTTTTAGAAAATTCGGAATAGAAATGAGAGCATGGGGAGGACAAACATAAAATGAAGATAATGGTTCATTTTTTTCCTGAAATGAGAAATGGAGGAGGCAATATGCTTATATATATATATGCTTGTTTGTAGGAGAGCAGAGAGAGAGAGAGCTTAGTTAATTTACTTTGCCTCAGTAAAACACACACACACGCACAAAGACGAGGAACATTACTTTGTCAACAGATACTGCACGTTTAATTCACCGTTGATTCGTCCATGGTTTTTTTTCGGGCACACACACAGTACATTTATGTGTGTGTGTGTCTGTGTTTATATAGTGTAATGTATATCATACATATCTTTCTCATTGATGCATGGGTGATCTATCGATGTATGCGACTGTACGTATTTGTACCATACGCTATAATACAATTTTAGTATATATTTTTTTATATATAATTTTTTGTGTATAATTTTCATATATATATACTTAGAGTACATGTCCTTGTAAATATTTTCGCTCTCGTCTCATCTAGAGTATGTATATTCATATAATATATATATATATATCATCGTTATATGATACGATCATATGGTATTTATATAATCCACAATATAATAATACTAACAATCATTGGTATAACATCTCCCCTTCCCTTGATCATAATATATAGCATCATGTAGAATATATATGTATATGTTTATGGTACTTTTTTGTCAATCGTATAATTTACGCTAATTAAGAATGTCTTAAATTTATAAATCAAAAACCTTTTTTTCCCCTTCTTCCTTTTTTCTTCTTCTTCTTCTTCTCCGTCCTCCTTAGCAGTCACAATTTTAATTAACTATTTATGTACTCACATCATTATCTTATTAAATACTTATAGTTTGTAAATAATATGTTAAGCTTAAATGTGTGTGTGTGTCTCCTCCATACGTACATGTCATAAAATTTATTTCTCCACATTCTAAAACATACATCCCTCCACTTGAAGTTGTTTTAATAGTAAATTTATACTTATTGTTTACACACTAAATTGTATCATAAATTTGAACGCCGCTCAGAGAATACGTAGAAGCTACCTTGTAAATCACATATAATATAATATATGTAACATATACTTTATGGATAAGATATACCTGCTATCATCAGCTTTAATTAGTCAATAAATAAATAAATATTAAATTGTATTATTATCTGTATATATCTCCCTCACTCTGTAATATATATATTTAATTCCTTAGAGAATATCAGCATTTTTGGCTCCTTTTTTTCTTGTACAGTCTAAAGTGTCAATGCTCACAATAAAATTAGCATTGGCAAGAAGAAAGTACGTCTCTCTTCTCCTTCCGCCCTTCCTTTCCCTTTGGTGTTGATAGTATTCGTGTCTGTGTAGAGTAGTATGTACTTTTTAAAATTGTGTCAAGTCTATAAAGAGAACTTGGTCATTTTGTGTCCTCAATTATCATTCATCGTCCAATGAGTAGAGAGAAGGAGAGAGAGACGGTATGAAGAGGTAGCGTGGAATATGGTCAACAATCTGTTTGGAAAACAGAGAAGGAGGGACAAAAGGATGAAGTGTACAATTTATACTGTTGAAATTGTGAATACAATTTTTTTAAAGCATTGGACAATAACAAAAGAAATGTGTACAATTTAATAATTATTTCCCAACTCTCTCTGGTATTAACCCCACACACAATATGGATTGTTAGCACTCAGGGAAAAGTGAGGATGTAACAGGTGCGCGTCTCCCAGTTCTTTTTCGTCTAACACAAAACAACACTGAACACATACACACACGACACACAAGCGGTGGTCTGTGTGTCTGTTTGTGTGTCGCGACGACCATTGTCTACGAAGGATTTGAGTTGACGGCGAATGTAATGTTAGTGTCTCAAAAAAAGAAAGTGGTCTCTTTCCGTGACTATCCGTAACAAATATCCTTTACTATTATGCCCTCGCCTTGTGTCCATACATATGTATGTATGGTGTATGGACGTATGATGTGTGTGTGTAATTTTCTACATTACGTATTGATCGAATGTAGACTCATGCATCCTTTTTTTCCCTTGTGAATATCCCCTGCATTTTGAGAAACACTTGAGAGAGAAATACACACAATCATAGCCAGACTCCTTTTATTTCTAAAGAGTAATTCCTTCAATTCCTCATTCCTTTCCAAACGATGAAAGAATCTGGACAATGTCTTTTCCCCAATACTCACACATGTATAGGAACCAATTATATACGTATATATATAACGAGAGATATACAAATATATAGGAGACAGAGTCTTGTCTCTATGTGTTAAATTGGAGGAATATAAGAAATAGAAAGTCCCCCTCCTCCTCCTTCCCCTGTCCACCAAACACACACACACACACAGTACTTTCTTTCTCTTTCTCCTACTTTCACAGAAGGTGGAGGAGCCTAGGCTGTAACCTTGTTCTTCTTCCGACTAGGCTTCTAGGTTTCTAGGTATTTCCTCCTCAAGAATGTCGCATCGTCTTTTTTACCACGGGACGACTCTCCCCCTTCTCCTCCTCCCTTCCTTCCCTCCTTCCCTCTTTTCCTCCTCCACCCAAGACAGAACAGAGCGCAACCTTCAATTCGATTGGGTCCCCATATAAATGGTATTGGCTAACTTTGAAATTTGACGAGGAGCTCCACAAGCACGCAATCCTCCATTCTCAAAAAGGGAAAGCCAAGTTCTCTTCTCGCTCTCTTTTCTCCTTTCCTTTTTTTATTCTTTCTCCTCTCCCCTTCTCCTCCTCTCTCTCAAAGTTACAGTGAGGACCCTTCATTCTGTCCTGGCATGTCTATGCATGAAACTCACACTGCATATACACAAGCAATCATGGATGTAGAAGAAAAGAGAGAGCGAGTGAAAGAGTTTAAGAACTCGCCTCGTCAGCATCGTGTAGATCTCTAACCATCTTAAATATATGTGTGTGTGGAGAGAGAAAGTTGTAAGTCATATAAGAGGTAGTCCTCCTCCTCAGTTTTTGAGCCCTCACCCCCATTCTATGATGGCATGGCAAGGACAGAGCAGACAGGGAACGTACATACGACTGCAGCAAAGGTAAAACTTTAACTCTATTATCTAGGAGTATGAAAAGGAACAGTGAAAGCCTTTAGGCTTTAAAATCGACCTGAGTGTGAGACGACCTAGAACCTAGGGGAAAGAGGGAAGGGGAAAGAGGGAGACGAAGAAATCCGATTTCTGCCCTCAACGTTACGTACGTTAGTACGGCTAAACTCGATTTGATCAAACTAGTCAGACTACTCAATTCGATGCATTTTTGAGAGAGAGAGTGAGTGAAAATCTTGATTCTACTTTCTCACCTAAAGCCTAACACTTCATAGAGTTGGGTGTAAGTGTGTGTGTACTTCTATATGATGATGATGGCGGTGGTGTGGGTGAGTGTGTTTGAGGATGTGAGGAGAAGGATCAAATGGAATGAATAACATTTCCCTTATTTTCTTATATAATCCTACCCCTGTCACGCCGGCTTCTTCTTCACATGTAAAACTACATCTACAATTTTACAGTATGTGATGTTATGTAAGAGAGAGAAATGCATATCCTGGATATAGGTGATTTTTTTAAGTTACGGTTTTTCCCCTCCCCTTTCAATACAGTATTGGACACATTACATGGGATTCTCATTTTTTGGACGTGTTTTTCTCTTGGGTGACCTTTGAAATAAGCCACAATGTACAGTAATATAGGTACGTATAATATGTATGGAGAGGGAGAGTGGAGAATGGATGAGGGGGACTCATTGTTTTTAAGTATTAGTTTATTATCCGTTCTGTGTGCCCATTATATCCTGGATTGTGGGAATCGAATGGCAGGAGTGGAGAAGGAGGGAGAAGGGGAGTGGGACGGTGGAGATGAACGAAAATGTGCAGACAGAAGATTGAGACAAAAACCATTCACAAGTGCCAAAATTATCCAATGGACACAACAGTTAAAAGGACACACACACACACACACAAAATACAGACGTTTGAATGTACACTTGTAGATAATATGCGAGGTTGTAAGGGAGGCAGAAGTTTTGGGGGAGAGTGTGAGTGTGTGTGTGTTTGTTAGAGGGATTGAGGGAGAAGAATAAATAATAGGGTGTGATAAAAGAGGAGATTAAGCATTAATAAAGGTAATTTGTTTTGGCTATTATTTGTTAGAAACTAGAGTGGAAGACCGATAAAGCTTTCTCTTTCTCGACCCCATATTAATTCCTCCCTTCCGATCCCACACACACACACACACACAAACACTTTGGACGATTTCTCGTTCTGTGAGTGAGTGTGTGTGTGTGAAGAGAGAGGAGTTTATGTAGTTGGGAATGGAGTTAATGTATATAGAATTTTATTTGAAAACCATTAGTTTGTACGCTAGAAATGTAACTACTAGAAAAAGCACACAAATTCCCTTCCCCTCCTCTCTTTAACCATTTATGTCACATGTATTACAATTATAAATGTTTACAACCCACACCCAGCACACACACACACACACATGTACACGACTAAAAAAACCACAGTTCTTAATTTAATACGACCATTTCTGACCCCCCTCCCGTGTGTGTAATGTTATTTTACAATTATTTTAATTTAAGAAAAAATGAACTGGCATTTTTCATGACACCCGTAGAAAATTCGTACTCTTGTCTACCAACTAGGATTAAATGTATGATATATAATTTTTTACAATTTACTTAAAACTAATATATTTTTATTAAAGTATAATATATATCGTCTATATCTTGTATGTAATTTTATAGTATAGAGTTGTAACATGTGTGAGTCCAGCTCCTTGCACCATATATTTTTTAAAATTTTATTATATGCAATATGCTTTTATAACATATGTTAATTCTCCTTTATACGTGCATGTAAGTGTGTAATCTAATTTAATTTATAGCAATCACGGTATTATTCGCAATAAATTGTAACAAGAACAATTATAATTAAGGAGAGCAAGAAGAGCAAGAGTGAAAGAGAGAGTAAAGAGAGAAAGAGGAATTAGATTTTTTTTACTCTTGATCCACCAAATACTTTTTTTCTTTCTTCTTTTCTCCTTTTCTTCACCATTTACGTATAATGGTGGAAAGTATTAAATTTATATTATAAAGGAAAAAATCAATCGACCGTTTTAAAAACTTTTGTTTTTCTTCCTCCTCCTCCTCCTCCTTTGTCTTGTTGGTCTTGGGCTTGTCTTGTTTTCTTTTTAACATTTCCACCTACACACACTTTTTTCTCTCTCTCTCTCTCTCTCTACTTGTTCGAAAATTCGACCGAGAGAGAACAAGAAGGAAGAGAGACAGAGAGAGAGAGAGAGACGTACACCTATGTATAAAGAAAGGGAGAGATAGAATAAGTTTACGTGTTTGTGCGCCTTCTTATGTACATACAGTACTTTCTCCGATATTTGGAAAAAAGTGACAAAAAACTTTTCCCCTGTTACTTCTCCCTGTCGTCTGTACCTACTACGTACCCACACACACACACAGCCGTACACAAACTACGGTAATGTGTACCGACTTTTCTGGTGTGTGTGTGTGTGTGTGTTTGTGTACAGATACATGGATACACGACCTGGGTCGGGTTATTGTGATTTAAAACCCTTGAAATTTTTTTAGTAAAACTACACAAAACTAAGGCTATCCATCATGTGCTCCTACATGTTCTCTCTTTTTCATTGTGTATTGGTATACGTATGTAGTATTGGTGTGTGTATTTGTATTCTTGCATCTGGTAAAGTAGTACCAAGAATTTGGAAAGAGAAAGAGATAGAGAAAGGGAAAATGCTCAAGGATAAAGTTTAGTTTAGTGAATAATAATATTTCATAGTCTTTCGACTAGAATTTAAAGTAGTAATTCAAATTTACGTGGAAGTTAACTGTGACCGAGGTATTACACAACACATATGTATGCACACTATGGTGTGTGTATGTACAGTTTAGACAGAAATGTTAGAATTTTGTGTTTGTTGATGATGCTCCAAAAAGAGAGAGAGAGAGAGAGAGAGAGAGAATTTTGGTTGATTAAAAGTAATGCATTTTATATGATACAGATGCACAATATAAGAAGAGGAGAAAAGCTTAAGAGAAATCCAATTCTATGTATTTTGTAGAGTAAAATGTGGTATGAAAATGGGAGAATAAAACAAACAACTATTTCTTCTTGGTAGTAAACCAACTAATTTCAACATACAGATAAAAAAATATGGAGATGAATTTTTGAGAAAAAAAGTATCATTTAATTCCTCACAACTTGTATAGTAGTCATACAATAAATTGGTTTTTCCAGAAATTTTTTAATTTCCTAATATTTCCTAATACTAAATACTTTTGAATTTCCTCGTAACTACTACTGATAGAGTGGTAATATACAAGTAGTAGTATAGGACCATCATCATTTCCCAGACTGTAATCATAGTCACTAGTAGGGATGAGAGGGAGGGAGAGAGAGACAGAAGTTTTACTACTAACAAGAATGAAGGAAGAGAAAGAGAGACGGAGAGAGTGGATTAGTCTACAGTCTCTACAGATCAAAAATTCTGATAATGAGTAGACTCGGCATATAAAATACATGTATAGAATTAGGACTGCTCTCTACACTGCATTGCAGTGTAATAATAATAAGTACATTTAATTGGGTATTTTCTGGGTAAAAAAAACAATGTGCAAAATGATATTGTACCATCCAAAACCGCCCGTAGTACAAATACATACAATACATGTATTTGAAGGTATTGAAGAGAGACAGTAGTATAAATGTTCCAGATTATCACTCACAGAATGGAGGGATGTTGGGAGAGAGCTATGAGATGGAAAAATTTCAAGTGGAGGGGAAAAAATAAAATCCCTCTATTTCTTCCATTAAATATTCTCCCCCCCCCCCCCCTCTCTCTCCTCTCTTTCTCTCCCTTTCTCCGCCCGAAGAGGACAAAGTCGGCATGGCAGATAAAGTATCCTCCGCTCTAGACCCTAGAGAGAGACTGACTTTAAAGTTTTTGTTTTGATGACCTCGTTGGCTCTTCTCCGACAGCTTATCGGTGAACTATGTATAGGAGGCGAGGAGGAGGAGGAAGAGGAGAAGGGGGCAAAGAAAAATTTTGAAGCCTTTCACTGGAGAAAGAAGTTGAGGAGGAGGAGGAGAGAAAGTGAAGCCTTGTCGCGGGAAGAAAGGGAAGAGAGAACATAGTAAAAAGCTTCAGGATTAAGACTAAATGCGAAAGTAAACAGTTGCTTAGTGGGGGAAATCATGCCAAGGGATTTTCTCTCAGTGTTGTCACTATATAATCAAGGATGCTCAGTTACGATAGAGAGAGAGAGAGAGAGGACAGGGGAAAGGCTGAGGACTGAGGACCCAAGTATTGTACTTGGTGTGTGACAAAATAAGTGCTCTTACTTCCTGTTCTCCCCCACCGACCACCCTACCCTACACACACACATAGTACATGGACATGTATATATGATATATGTTCTTCCAAACGTGTGTGTGTGTGTAGATACGTGGGCGGCGTCACTTTAACTTTTGTGGCTTGTCGGTCCACAGCACAGCACACCACTTCACTTTCTCCCTGTGCACTTTCTCTCTCCGCACTTATATAATATATCATTCATTGTATTCCCTACACTTTATCATCTCCTACAAAGACATGCATGGAGTTCTTATCGAATCTCTTTCCTTCCTTATACACACACATACAGAATACGAACACAATACGAGAGCAGATAGAGACACGTGGATGTTGTTCAGACGACCAAGGTCGATTCTTGAATCAAAGGCGACCGCAGCATATGTACTTTTTTTTGAAAAAAGAGAGAAAGACAGACAGAAAAAGGAGTATCACACTTCATACTATGAGATAATGTAATAATCATGTGTAGAGAGCATCGTCATCACACATATAGACTATGTATGTAGAACACACACGCGTCTCCTCACACACCACACACACACGCTATACTAACCACGAGTAACCAATCAGGGAAATTGCGAGTATGAAACTGCAAATATTTCCCTTGGACTCAGGTAATCGAATTAAGTTTCTGGACTCTCTCGGCGTCTCTCCCTTCCAATCCTTTCCTTCTTATACAGTTTTATATTAAATTTTCTCTCTCTCTTTCACTCACTTGCACTGTCTTCTCACTCCTCCCTCCTCCTCCTCCCCCTCACCATCCAAGCCGTACATGCATGCGTCCTTTAAATATTAATATGTGTCTCGAGGGCTGAGAGTGAAAGGAGAGTGAGAGACACGTATCAATCCTCCTCTTGCTCTTATTTATACCTTTGTAAATATACGTATTCTTATAATGTTGTGTGTTGAATAGCTGCCTGTGGTTTCAAAAACTGTCACTTCATATCATGGAGCATCATTTTATAAAATGAAATTTTTCTCCATACATTTATCCTATGTCCTTACATACTAAAATTTGAAGACTACTGCGAGATACATGCATCATCATGTACATATATATATATATATATAGTTCTATATCCACTATAATTCTATAATATAATCATATCATGTATATGTCGTCGTAAGTTGTAATGATTGTCACGGTTTCAATTCGGCTCCTTTACCTACACAGCACAGCGCTTTCTCCCTCCTGTGAGGAGAAAGAGAGATTGTGGGGAAGGAGAGAGGGGAGGGAGAGAAGGAGAAGGAAAAAATGACGACGACACAGAAAAAAAGAAACTCAAGGATGTGGGAGGGGAAGAGAGAGAGAGAGAGGGAGAGTAAGTAGTAAAATGTTGGCAAGGGAAATGTTGTGGGTTTTTGTGGGCATTTTGTGTGAGGGAAGGAGAAAGAAAGATTGGGGGGTATGTCATGTCGGCTTGTTCATTCCAGAGTCCAGTCCAGTGTGTGTGTGTGTGACTGTGTTTGTGAAGAAAGAGAGTCTTTATAGGGGTACTTGCATCAATGATCTGACTGTCACCATTCTTCACTTTTTGTTGGTCTCCTAACTTTCACTTGGTCATACAAACTGTCCTCTCCTCGTAGACGATGTAACACTATGATGACCATCCCTTCACTTCCGCCCTCCTCCTCCTCCTCCCCTTACACTCACTTTTTTTGTTGTGATATGATGTAATTCCACACACACCCACCCACCCACAATCCCCGCTTTACTCAATTTTCAGTTGAACGTATTTACAACAATTTCGAGGAATTTGAACACTGATTATTATCTTATCGTCTCATTTTTTTCTCTTCCTCCCACTTTCTCTTCCCATTCTCCGTCTTTGCACAAAACCATCCTGTCTTTTGGCAGACAACTGTGAGCACAGTCCCCCAAAACACGATGGGGCTCAAGAGAGGAAGAGCGGATGAATGATAGACGCAGAGGTAGAGACAGCAACCTGAGAGAGAGAGAGAGAAGGGAAAAAACTATTGCTGATGGTCTAACACTAGGAAAAATTGTTCACGGTGGACAAGATGTGATAACTTTCTTTCCCCCTCCTCCGTCTTCTCCTCCTTCCTTGTCTTCGTCTTACTTTTTCTCTTTTACTTTTCCTCTCGAATTTCTTCCATTCCACTCTGCCGATCAAGTATGTGGTGTAGGTGTGTATGTGTGTGTGTGTGTGGTTCAAAGTGTGGTCTTCACGTCTGCCCAGCTCTCTCTCCCTCTTTTGCTCCAAGCTGTGAATTAGGTCATTGCATCAGTGTCTCTTCTGCTTTCCCCTTCTTTTGTTTTCACTGCACGAAACTTAAGACGGAGAAATGAGGGGAGGGGTGAAGGAGGATAGCGAGAGAAAAAGTGAAAGTGTCGAGAGGCTGTTGAAGAGGATGTATGTGTGTCGAGGATAGACGAGATGTTTTTGCACAGATAGTCCCTACAAATTTTCTTACGCGAAATACACACACAATAAGAGAGAGAGAGAGAAGAATAAACGATGGATTTCGTACATATTCGTTGTCTGGTTGCGTCTGTATATGTAACTTTCTCCCCTCTCTGCTTTCTCCCATTCTTCACGCTCAACCACGAACCATCCTCCTCACCGTTCTTTTAATTCGATTTACATGGGACATGTTGTTGTCGACTGTCTCCTGTGTTGGTGTGTTGGTGTTGGTGTTCGCCTTGTAGAATCGTGAAGGAGACACTGGGGTAGTCGAGTAGTAGTGCTGAATTTGAAAAGGACTTTGACTTTTGCATAAATTATCATACATAAACTGGGGGAGTGTGGAGGTTGAGGAGGAGAAGGAATTGAATTGGCTGACGTGTGTACACTTTGAGGGGAAAAGAGAGAAGGTTTTGGATCACCTGGATATACAATATATTTACATATCGTATGTATGTACCTGGTGTCACTCCCACCATTCCATCCAATCTGCATCTGTGTAGCCGTCACCTTCTGTACTTTATTGTTTTTATCCTTTACACTAAATATATGTATGTATAGAGCTTACTTCCATTACACACACGAGCCATGTGTAAGTAACAGGCATTGCATTATTAGCTTAAATGGTACATATAATATAATTATGTATACCTTTATTTATATATATATGCTTATATACAATAGACATTCTCAGTTGCAGTCAGGTAAATTTGTATCACACTCCGACAAAACTTTCTTGAACAAGATAGCTCAGCAGCTGAAAGGATGAGAGCAAAGTATGTAGGCATGTTGTATAGAGAAGAGTGTGTGAGAGTGAGAGGAGTGTCGTCGTCGTCTTCGTAGTAGTAGAAATTTTTTTTCTTCCTTCTACTCTTCTCCTCCCCTACACACACACACACACACACACACACACACACAAAGAATTTATTCGGATTTCCATTAGTTTCCATGTGAGAGAGAGATGAGTCTCCCTGTTCCTCCCTCCTCCCTCCTCCCTCGTCCAAGTCGAGTAGAGTCGAGTCGAGAAGAGAGTTTGAGTCTGTTCCCTATGTATTTATGCATGAATTTTTATTCTTTCTCTCTCTCCATCCATCCATCCTGCTAGTCAGCCGAAGAAGAAGAAGAAGCTCGGCCACCACCACCACCACCGTCTCACCCCACCACCACCATCGCCAACAGAACCTGTTAATACAAAACAACAAGAAAAAACTCACATGAGTGTATTTATATACACTGGAAATATATATACGCTATGGCATGGCAAGCCAAGGGAAGGGAGGAGGAGGAAATACAAATACATGGCCACCCAAAAGAAGGAACAGAGAGAAAGATAAAATACAAAAGAAATGGAATCAACTTGTGCACAAAATCCCTTTCTTTCCATCTGCATTCCCTCCATTCCATTGCATTCTCAGAAATTCAAGCTTTTTTTCTGCACCCCAGCACACAATGTACTTGTTCAACTATTTTTCTTATTTGCTCCAGCCCTTTCTTTGTCGATGCTTTCTCTATTCACTCGTCCCCTCTCTCTCTCTCTCTGATCAGTCAGTCAGTCTCGGAAGGATGAGACAGGACACACACCAGGATGCATACACGAAGACGGGGAGGAGGAGGAGAGCCGTGAAATGTTCACTGAAAATCCAAATTTTGAAACTGGTACACTACTTTGTGTGTGCCTTTCTCCTTTACCCCGGTTTCTCTCTCTCTCTCCTGTACCCAGTTTTATGAATCTGATCATACGCTGAGTTCTCCTTGTCCAATAAATCATGGAAAATATGATAACGAAGCCTGTGCATAAATATTGACTTGAGACGAAATGGATATCTATGGCTGTAACTCTACACTCCACCTCCTCCTCCTCCTAACTCTCTGAAAAGGCTGAGTCTGAGTGTGGATGACTGACTCACACAACACACACACACAGCAGAACACAGGAGGAGAAGAGAAAGTTGTCTCTTTTTTAAATTCACATATTCCTTCCCCAGATTTTCTCGCACAAACACCCAACTCTCAACCCACACAGTTAAAGTGAAAGGGAGGAAGGCCGGAGAAAGCAGACGGGGATGAAAATTGCAGAATTGAAGGGAAAAAAATTTGTACGACTACACTGTATTATTTGTAATCCAGAGGAACCGTGACTGTGTGCCTACAATGTATACCACACATGTACAAATATGTGTCCCTCACATACAGTAGTCGAGGAGAGAGGGAAAGGGAGAGAGACCTTCAAAGTAGATTTTATGACGACGATGAAGGGAGACGAGGACTCCATCAGACTTGTCTCAATGTCTTTTCCCCATTCTATGTTTTTCTACGTCTTCTTCTTATGCTCCACTTAAGGAGCACTCTCTCACCCTTTCTCCCTCTCTCTATCATATTTTTATGCACGTTTTATAAGCGTTTATCTTACTTTTTTTTCATGGACAGAAACTTTTATACACATTTGAATGTATGTGTATACGCTGAACGCACGGTCCATACTACAGTGACTACACATTGCATGGATGACAAAAAAACTGGTTTTCCACTAGGCTTTCCCGACATGTTATTGTGTGGATGTGGATGTTGTACATGAGACACTCACTCGGTGTGGCGTAAACGAGTAAATTTTATATAGTACGTAGCAGACGCAGTGTGGTAGTCAAGTTGGTAGAAGGGAAAATCTTTCTGACACAATACAGAAAAAGAGGAGGAGGAGGATAGAGAGTGGTAAAGAGAAAAGGACACATACTCTAATGTCAGTGTCTGCAAATGATGCCACATGTTTCCCCTACGTCTCATATATAGTTACACATTCGCTTGGCATTTCTAGTAGGTAATTTTCATGACTCTCACATGCATCTCCTCCTTGTCCTTTCGTGTCGTGTCATGTCATATAGCCCCTCTCAACATAATGTACAGAATGGGAAAATGTTGAAATGTACTGTGAGTCGTCTATACTTCCTTGTCAACCACACACACAGAGAATCTGTACGTTCAGATATGGTGAGCCTTTATCCGTGGACTATATTCCATATTACTTATAACTATCTTCCTGCTCACTCAGCCATATGTTCATCCGACTTAATGTGTTTCTATATTTTCCTCATGTACCTCCCTCCATCTCGTCCCTCCTCGTCCCCTGCATACATTCTCCTCTTCTGACACACAGCCAGAGACACATTCGCACAGAGAGAGAGAGAGAGAGACGCAGGCAACAAATAAACTCGATGTGGACACTCCAAGGTGGTCGTCTGTGTGGGACATATATTTAAATTTAAAAGTGCCATCAGCTTATCTACTCCACACTCAACCCCCCACGCCCCAACCTTCTCTGCCAAGACTGAATTTGAATTGCCTTTGCTAATAACATTTAGATGAACCTCCGCCGTCCTTGCAATTTCAAGAGCAGAAAGTACAGTTCTACATTTTGGAGCATTAACGCACTGACCCTTGCTTTCATTTTAACCAACTAATCTAGTCCGGATGGCTAAACCTACTTAGTCATTGAATTACTCTTTCTCTCTCCTCCCCTTCTCTCTCTTCTCTCAATGTGAGGACGTGTCTTTTTGCTGGATTGTGAACATTATTTTTTAACCCCAATAAAAAAATCCCGGAAATTTACATAGTGTAAAACCCTTTAATGGTAGCCCTTTGCTTTACGAGTTGAGAATAAAAAGGAGAGAGGAGGTGAAGGGGAAGTGGAGAAAGTGGAAGGATACAAAATATGGTTCATGTATAAAAATAGTTGTTAGGGGTGTGTGTGTGTGTGTGTTCCGGTCTGCACATATTTTGGGAGGAGGAGTCGCTGTGTACATCAAATCAAATTTTAAGTCAATTTCAAAAAGTATTTCAGGACGAAAGGCGGAGGTTGTGAGGGAGGAGAAGAAGTGAGTTTTTTTGCAGGACATAATAATCTACTTTCCCTTCTGTGTGTACTTTCCATCCTCCAACTGCTACTGCTACAGTAAATTTAGAATGAAAACAAAAATTTTGAAAAAAAAAAGTAGAGTCAGAGAAGGGGATACAATGTACTGTAATGTACGTATGTAAAAAGAAGGGTTAAGGTTTTATGGATGTAGTACATAAATATTGTACAATAAAATAAAATATTACGAACTTGTCCCCCCTCGCCATTTTTATCTAGGAACCAGGACACACACACACATACAGAGAACACATGAAGAATAAATGCATAGAGATGAGTCGAGTCAAGGGAAATAGTGAAAGTGTACAGTAGTTGGAGGAGAAAGGGAAAGGAGAGAGGAAGATGATGTTGTTTTTATTCTTTCTTTTCCCCTCATGGAGGATAGTTTGAGTCCACATTTATACAATGTACAAATATATGTAGAGAGAGAGAAATCCCAAGAGATTTTCCTTAAATATTATGACTTTCACCTTGCCCCTTCCTTCCCGCCTTTTACTACGACAACTTCATCTTAACCATTCGTCCTCGTAGTGTGTTTCCGTCAATTTTTTCCTGAAAAGGAAAATAGACAGAGTACACGTGTACACACACACACTCACTCACTCTCACTCTCCATGATACTTGGAAACTTGTGGGAACTTATAGCCTGGAGAGAGAGGAGTCCAGCCGCCATTACATGTTAAGCCGGATGCGAGTTTTTGGAGCTTGATTTCCATCAAGGACTCCAGAGAATGTAGGGCAAAGAGTCAAAATCTTTCAACAGTCTGCTGCTAATTAGCTATAGTTTAAAATTGAGTTTCCTCCCAACGAGGATTGTTTTTGGATGGAGAAAGTCCTTCCTCACACACACACACTCACAGAGTGAAGCAGAGTACAATACAGAGTACACACATAGTTAAATGAGGTTGTTGTTTGGAGGAAAAACTTGTGAGATAAATATTTCATAAAAGTTTTAACCCTTCTATAGGAACTAGAAACCCTCAACAATTTTCAAGATTTGCCCTCTGTCTCTCTCCCTCTCTAGACCTGACTGAGAGGAGGATCTCTGCAGAATGGGAAGGATATGAGAGAGAGAGCTACGCCTCGTTCAACTTGAACGACATTACAATATTATAAAAGTAAGGTTAACTGTTATGAATAAACTAGACATATAATGGAATAAACAAGTTTGAGCTCAAACTCCCGCTTCTCCTCTCATCCTCTCTCTTTTAACTTATTTTCTATGCAGGAAATTCCACACACACAAGTCCACGTCGTACACGACCAAGTCACTCATTTTCTGATGAGACTGAAGTGAAGGGGACAACTAATTTTCTCATCCTTGGCCATACGAAGGGAAACAAGAGGATTCTCAAGGTGAGACAAGGAGGGTTAATGGGGAAAAAATTGACAAAATTTACATACACTCAGAAGCCAATTTAAATTAAAATATTTTCGAGGTTCCCTGCTTTTCCTCTTCTCTCAATCCTTAATTATAAATTTGCTTCCTCCTTCCCTTTCCCGTTGATTGAAATTTGGTTATATTGATGTATTAGTTCTCAAAACCTTAAGTAAGTGGTGTAAGAGTCCTCGTCTCGAGAGTCTCATTTTCTAATTCTGTGATAACCAACTTCCCTCCCAAATTTCAACTAAATTTAGATGCAGAACAGAAAGACAAGGGAGTGAGAGTGTCCTTGGGATCGATAGGTGTTTGTTATTTAGGGACGTGCTCATCCCAACACCCCAACATTTTTAAAATTGTGTCAACGTATTTTTGAGATTCAATGTTGAAGTGAAAAATACAGGGTGAAAGTAATTGCCTTGCTTGTAGACAACAAATACTTTCTCTCATATGTACAGTTTCGTTCCCCACACACACACAGGCAATCACATTGTAATAGAAATGTACATGAGAAAACTATCAGGGTAAAGACCTTATCACACTAGCACACCCCCCACTCTCCCTCTCAAAGAGACACATGAAAGAGAAAGGAAGGAAGGAGGAGTTTAAAGAAGAAAGAAAGTTGGAGTTGAAAAAGAACGTGAGAGTGTAACATTGTTAGTTTTCAAGTCAATTTGCCAGTGGGATGGTTTTTGGACGGGGGGGAAAGGGGGACCCGGGTTATGTGTGTGTGTGTGTGTTTCGTCCGTAGAATGTGTGTGTGGGGAGCTATTCAAATTACACAATTCATTTGAATAGGATTGTGCAAACTAAACATTTGTTGTCAGAGAGAAGAGAGGGAGATGGTGAGATAGAGATCAGTTGACTTTGTATAAAGACAGAGTGAGGAGGAAGGAGGTGAAATGAGGTATAAAAATGTTTCGTTGGGCTGACTTTCCCTTGGCTTTCTCTCCCTCTCTCTCATTCTTTCCCATCCCAATTTATGAGCATCGGATGAATCCTTATGTAGGCACATCCGTTTAGGTGGAATCGCTCGGCTTGAGAGGCAAGGCCGAGGGAAAGGAAAGGAACGACGAGGAATGAGAACACCAATGCTTTGCAATTCCCCTCTTTCTATCTTCCTCTCCCTCCCTCCCTCTCTCCTTGACAAAGAAACGAGAGCACGTTTTTACCACTCGTTTACCAGTCCCACTCTCCCTGCATGCATTAGCTCTACTACTCTACACACACATGCACACGACCGTGTATGTGTGTGTGGATGGAACTGTCGTTGGTTTAATGTAAGGGACTGAGGATTCAGTCGTGCCTCTCCTTTTTCCACCTTATATTTTTCCATCCTCCAAGAACCACACACACACACTGTCTGTGTGTCTGTGTGCCTGTCTGTGTGTCTGTGTTGTAGAGACTGGGAGACAAGGCAAGGTTGATAGAACGGAAGATGATGCCTTTTTTTCCCTACCCTATATATAATATGCGAGACAGGTCGTTTTTTCCTAGTAACGTAGGCAGCATGACAAGCATCTTTTTGCATGGAACGTATTCTCTTTCTTTATACTATCCCATCCTCTTCTTTCCCCTCCTCCTCATCTCTTTTTCTCTGCCTGTTTCTCATCTCCTGGACAAGAACGACACTAGATAGAAAAAAATATAGAGAAAAGTGGAGATTGGGTGGAGAGGGGCAAATATGAGAGGAGAGGGGGAGGAAGAGGGGCGGTCGTGATAACAACGTAAAATGTGGATTGAGCAAAGTCTCAAATTTAGGCGAGTGAGGTAGCTTTAAGGTTCAAGTGTGTATCGTAAATTCCATAAAAATCAATGATGTTCTGGCTGCTGCTTCTTCCACTGGGATGGAGGTTGAGATGTGATGCCGTGAGAGAGAGAGAAGGAGAAGGAAAAAGCGGCAGGTGGGAAAAAATCCTTGTCGGCTCACAACGAGGAATTTAGCAATAGACTTCTATTGTCAATGTAATAACGACGACGTGAAAAGGAGGGCCGCCTTTTTAAAGTGCACAGCGCAATAGTCTTACTTTTCTCCTTTCCTTCTTCCTCCATGACTTGTCTTTCCCTCTCTCTATCTCTCTCTCTATTTCTTTGTAAGCAAAGATGATCCAAAAGACAAATATTTGAACGAATTCCTTTGGAAATTTTCTCATTGAGTGAATATTTTTCTTTGTTTTTTATCCTTCATCCCATTCCATCCCTGGGCTTCCTCTTTCTCCTCCCATCCTCTTTTCCACCTCCTCCTCTTTCTTCCATCCTCCTCCCTTCTTCATCTCGGAACATTTCGTCTCCGTCTCATTTTTGAGCTGCCGTCTGTGTTCACGAGAGATGGAGAAATGAAGGAAGAGGGGAAAAAGGAGGTGAAAGTATTTGAAAAATGAGATTTTAATGATGATAGAAGTGAAGGGAGTGGGACGCGTATTGTACACACCCATCCACACATACATATATATAAGTGTAAATAGGTATGGTGAGAGTCAGAAATGAGAGAGAGACGGAACGGTACAATTTGTATTGTAAAGAAAATAATTTATTTTCTCAGAATTTCCAAGGCACGACAACGACAGAGAGAGAGAGGAGGATATTGAATGATTCAGACTGTGAGATAAAATGGAAACCTTCTGCTCTGCTTTCTCCACTTTCTTCACCTTTACGTTCTCTTCCCCTCTCTCTCACTTTCTTCACCTTTACGTTCTCTCCCCCTCTCTCACTTTCTCCCCCTCTCTTTGTGTATGTGTACCTTCTGGTGTCTTTTGTCGCTTTGACTTGGTTTCTGGTTCCGTCTGGTCGTCCAGGACAAGATGACACGAGAAGAAGGCGGTGAGAATTTTGGGTGTAGGAGGTACGACACTATAAAATTTTAACAGAGTCCTCCACCCACTCCACTTTGACTCTATTAATAGAGTATTATGGTGGGTGAGTAAAATCTTTATGAATGCATTAAGTTTTGAACGAGAGAGAGAGAGGGGGAAGATACACATGAGAGTGTATTTACAGTGATATTGTGGATCCAAGAGAGAGAGAGAGAGAATGAGAGAGAGGAACAAGACAAGGGAAATAGACAAGAAAATAAATATGTAGGATCCACCTCCTCCCTGAATTATGTATATACTTGTAATGGAAAGTACACATCCAGTGTGACACAGACTGTACAGTACAAGTACAGTACAGCATAGGATGGTAGTAGGGAAAGCAGACTCCATTTTCACAATACATGAATGCAGGGGTTTCACAGTCGGGTAGACGTTAGACGTTTTCCCCTCTGTGCCATGTCGTCAGTGAAGTGGTCAAACGGAGTTGGTGTTGCAGACAAATGGGATGTTCAATGAAGCGTCTGTTTATATGGAGAAGGACTAGCACACAATGTCCTGTTCTTGGGTAGTGTGTAGTGTAGTGAGAAGGTAGACAGGGGAGTGTGACACTCTGATTTTCAGTCAAGGACTACTAAAGGAGGAGGAGGAGGAGGAGAAGAAGAAGAAGAAGGACTGAGGATGAAGAGGGAAATGGAGAGACTCAGACTTTGTCCAAAATTTTGGAGCAAACTAAGTTCATGTTAGAATGGGGGGATGTGTACACGAGTTTATAATGTATAGATGGCTTTTATGTATGATTTCAACTGGAAAATCTTTCCTTCTCTCCCTCCCTCTCTTCCTCTGCCTCTGCCACAGATAACATAAACAGAGAGATAGGATACATGAAGGAAGATGGAAGGATGTATCTGGTCTTTTGAACATGTTTACCCATCGTCACAACCAGTTGTAGTTACAACCTACACTACACTACACACAATGTGTGTGTGTGCAATGTACAACATTTTACAAGACTTGAATGACTTGAGTAACTCTCTCTCTCACTCTCTGTACTGTACTAGTATCTACTCCTTCATGAAGTTTCCCTACATTGAAAATGTCACGTTTTTTAAACTATCTCGCTTTACTTAAGTCCTCAGCTGCCCTGGCTCAGTTGAGGAAACATTAGCAATTCTTTATAGCCCTAGCCTCTTGTGTATCAGCCCAACACACACACACACACAGATAGCCTAAACACTTTGAGAGAAAGCGAGATAGAGACAGGAGAAAAGAAAGAGCGAGAAAAAAATAAACAAGATAAAATAAACTAGAAGTACTACAAGTTGACCTTCGTGTCGTAATCCAAGCTGCTAAGTGAGACACACACACACTATCATAAAGAAGAAGATGAAGACGTAAAGTGGAGGGAATAGACGCGGCTGGAGGAATGTAAAGACGAAAGAGGGATGTAAAAAGAGAGAGAGAGAGACTTACCAACTTTTTGAGACTGCCTCAATGGATGAGCTGATCCTTGTCAGAGAGGACAGAAGAAGAAAATATTATATGGCTAAGCTATTCACAAAAATACACCATCTTGACCTGGAACCACAAAAATAATCCACAATGTCAGTTCCTTGTATAAAACTTTTCTTTATATCTTGGTCAAGTTCGCAGGTACAAGTTTTTGTAAATAGAATTTTAAAAAAAATAATAAAATACCTTTCACCTAATTTACTCAGGTTTGAGCCTATGCCACTGGACAACGGTTTGTCTGGGTTTTGTTATCATATCTTGCCAGTGTTTTGTTTCTGATGCACCGGTCCCATTTTTGCCTAGAGAAAGTTGTAGTAAAAAAGAACAAAAGAATTCACTTTTATAAACTCACATTAAATAATTTTGTCGAGATTTGAACACACTTAAATACATGTACAGTGTCACAAGGAACAAAATTTAAATTTTGTACCGTCGCATAATGACAAAGCTTTTATTTGAAAGAGTCACACTTTCCCAAAATCTTGGTGCATAATTATTTTACTCATTGCAAAATTTTATTCTATTCTTTATGAAAAACTAATTAGTTTAACAGTAGAAAAAATTGAGAAATCATTGATGTAACAGGCAAAATAATGTTTGAGTAGATAAAAACTATATTAAGAAGATGAAATGGATATTTAAATATTATTTACATTCCGACTTTTGCAGTGCAATCTGTTTAAAAAAATTTCTTTGTCTTTATGTGAAAGTTTATTGGAACTTTCTCTCTCTCCTGATTTAATTTAATATGGTATTGGAAATTTTGTGAATTCTAATCACGTTGTAATTGAAATTGCAAAATAGAGAAGAAGAGAAAGAGGGAGAGAGAAAGTTTAGTGTACAACTACACACACTGGCTAGGATACAATATAATTGTTACAACAAAAAAAACTTTTTTGTGAGTGTACATGTAAAGTATACCTAATGAGTGACTCGAGTCTTGACTGTTAGACGGAATAGCTCTCAAGCTTAGACTAGACTTACCCGCTAGTAGAATCCTGCCAATGAGCTCATTTCTGCCAATGTTGTCGAAATCCATTACCAAGACGTCGACTGTTTTTTCCCATTGTCAACATCAATACACACACATAGAGGAGGAACAGAGAGAGAGAAAGAAAGAACACAAAAATTGTATATGATGAGAACACACCCAACTTACACTTCCTCTTACGCTTATCCCTGTTTATGAACCTGATTGACACTTTCGGATTATTCAGGGATATATTAGATTAAATTGTAATTCTTTTTTGTGTGAGACTCACGAGAACATTCGCGTATCTTCTCCCATGGCACGTTAAAAGTAAACGTTTCGTTAAATACAGGATTTAAAGTGCACCTAGGAATTTCAATAAATATTTAGTCAGTACATATTTTGACCCAGAAAATCATCATTCCATTCATAACGTTTCAAAATGGACCATGCTGTCATTAAAAGTGCGTCAAAATTTTATGATTCAGCTATGGGGAAAGTAGTTTTTGTTGGATAATGAAATAAAATTATTATACGAATTAAATTCTAAAGAAATTTTCTTTACTTGTAAACCGGTGTCTTCCTTTTCTCTATTCGCTGTAAATAAAATAAATGCATGTTATTTCATAAACGTTTCAACACATCCATAATGCTAAGTGGAAAGACTACGCACGTTTTTTGGAAAAAAATCGTTGAATTTGAGACAAGCACGGTCGCGAAATACGTTGAGCTTAACAGTTCTAGTCCTAAGCAATTGACAATTGTCACAACGCTTCGTCAGGGCCTATAGCTACTAAATGTGATATCAATTCATCAGTGTAGTGATAAAAACACTAATTTAGTCATGTCAAGTAAAGAATCTGACATGGAAGTTGATGGGATACCTCCAATATCAGACGAAGATAAGCAAAATCTTATTTACCAAATGAGTAAAATGCATTGGGACTTGGAGCATCTTAAAGTGAAGTTCAAGGAGGTAAGGTCATTACTATAATTCTAAACTTCTGATTGAAAATCATCATTGTAGTAATTTCATGATTGAATATTTTGTCAAAGAAAGTGCTTATTATTTGTCGTTTTTCATGAAATGTATATTTTTGCAGTTGACAGGTGAAGATTTCGTCTAAAATTCCAGACAATTTAAATGAAGATGATGATGAAGAAAAGGAGGAAGAAGGCAAGGCTGACATAACAGTTCAACATGGAAACCCGACAATGAAATATGAGAAGCAGATGAGAGTAGTTGATGAAAGCAAAGTAAGTTTAAATTATTAATTTCATTTGTGCTTTTCTGTACAATTTGAATTTAGCGTGAATAGTCGTACTAAGTATTAGTAAATACTAACGAGGAGAAGGACAGGACTCAAAACCGAGTTGGAGGATGAAACTTGGCAAACATGTAGACCTCAATGGGGTGACCTCATATAACCTCGATTCCTGGACACGGTCTCTTATTTTTT
>WJFB01001404.1:0-31984 GCA_009870185.1 Pygmarrhopalites habei | reverse complement strand
TCGAGGTCTTCAAAATTATTTATAGGTCATCTTATGACCTATAAATAATTTTCAATACCGAAGAGACTTTCATCAGCGCTTAAAAACTCTCCGAAACTTGATTTTTACACAAAACTAAGAAATAGCATTAAAATGCAAAAAATTCTGGGTGGCCAGATATTGACTTTTAAATTACTCTGGGACGTTAAAAACACGTTTAAAATGTTTAGTTGAGGTCTCTGAGTAGTGTAGGGACCACGAAAGACCGAAAGAAAAAAAAATTTTTTTACAAAAAAATTTATAAAATTGATCTTTAAAAATGTTTCCTGAAGCCAAATTGGGTTTTCTGGAGATATCTTCGGGGTTTTTAGTCTAATGGGACCCCGACAAGTCCGAAAAAAAATATTTCGGCCGGTGGTGTGGTGCCATGGTAAATAAATCGGAACAAAATTATGGACCTGTATACTTAATTAAAATCTTTCACCTATACTTGCATAACAGTGACTAATATGTTCCATGTATAACATTAGCCATCATACTATGTATACGTAGTGGAGAAAGTGTTTCTATGGTAGAGTGCGGGGGAGGATATAGAAATTAAAAGGGGAAAGTGCCGACTGAAGCGAGAAGTAAATGAGAGAGTGAGATTCATGGGTTGAAAATTGCAATCGTACAAATCGGAGGATCATGATCGAGAAAATCGCCACCCCCAAAACTCACACACGTAGCGAAAACGTTGATGAGGTCATTTGGAAGTGAGAACAGAGCGATTTCTTGTTTTGATAATCCTCATCTCTCTCTCTCTGTCTCTCAATGTCCTACAATAATAAAACTTTGGGACGGAAGATGGTCATAAACAGCAAGAAGTGTAGAGACAGCTCATTTGAACTGAGATAAGGGCAGAACATCCGAGGGTAAGTATAGATAAATGTGTGTGTGTCTGCCGGGCTATAGGAAATCTTGTTCAAATTACTCTGGACTCTGGAGAATTTCCATCTCAAACTTTTGAAAGTACCTTCCCTCCCTCCCTCTCACCACAGGCAATTCTCTCGCCTATGATAAGAATTTATGTTTGTGTGCTCTCAAATTGTCCCTCCTGTACTCTAATACGGAGGAAAATGATAGAGAGAGAAAGAGGTGTGTACATGAGGGAACATTCGAGGTTTCTACACTTTCATTTTGATTTCTCATCTCTTTCTGTGTTTGTGTGAGTGTGGCTGATCTTTGATCTGGGTCTCATATCCTGGAAACACCCACGATTTGCTTTAATTCTTCCATGAGCTTCCAAACGTTTTATTAAGATTTTCGTATTAAAAATATTGTTTCCAGGTATACACACTACAAACACTCACACTATATACCGTATTTCACTCTGTCAACCACTCTACAGATTTGAAAATTGTAGTTCATCGAACTACGCCTAATTTCTTCCATTTCGAGCACTGAGTAAAATTTTCTGCACAAGATGAACTTGCAAAGAAAACGATTAATGAAGAAAACTTTAAATTTGAGAATCAAGATTTTAAAATAGCCCGGACTTCCATTCCCTCCTGCACCTCCATGCACACAATTACAAGGGAATGAAATGTCACAGGAAGAAAAAAAATCCTTCTCTATTTAAATGCTAAAGTTCGATATTGTAATCTCTGTATAAAATTGAAACCAATCTTCCCTTCTTTTATCTTCAGCTCAACAGCACACACAC
The DNA here is from genome assembly GCA_009870185.1 of Pygmarrhopalites habei. Taxonomy (NCBI): domain Eukaryota; kingdom Metazoa; phylum Arthropoda; class Collembola; order Symphypleona; family Arrhopalitidae; genus Pygmarrhopalites; species Pygmarrhopalites habei. The sequence goes on along the minus strand of WJFB01001404.1, from coordinate 30,300 downwards.
ACACATATCCATAGACACACGCATTAGGAACCTTCTAGACTGGAGGACTCTTCTGTCTCTGTTCTACTGTGGAAGAAAACTCCTCGACTATTAGTCACCCCGCCATATATTACACATGAGAGAAGATTTTGTCTGAAACAATCCTAGCTTTCTCGATGCGTAAAAGTTAGGCAGTGGCTCAGGAAATTGCTTTCTTCTTCTCTTCCTTTCTCATTCTCTCTCTCTCAGTCCTCCTCTCTCTCCCTTTCCCTGGGTAAGTCAAGTGTGGAAAATGAGGAGGAGGAGAAGGAGGTCCTCCAAAATTTGCAACATAAGCACCAAAAGCAAGAAGCAATCAAAGTAGGAGTAAGTAAGTATTATTCCTCGTCGTCGCCTCCCTCTCTCCCGAATCATTTTCCCAGCCTCCAGAACTCTTCATACACAAATTAATATATATACGTGAATCGCCCCTATGTTGACGCGGCTCTCCTTTTGTGTGTGTACTGGTGAGTGCGAGATTTTTAAGATTTATGAAGTCCAACTTTTGCCCATCTCCACACCGCCTTATGTAGTCATATGTGTATGGATGAATTGAGGGATAGTACAGTCCTCCAAAAGAAAAAGCATAAGCGTCCCACTCATTAGCATTCTGGAATGGTGTCTTGGAATTCATTTGGGCTCCACCAACTTGGACCAAGTACTCTACTCTTCGCGCACTTTCACTCTCACTCTCTCCATCATAAGCAAAGGGAAGGGAGGAGCATTAATAGATGGATAAGAAGTCGTCGAGACATGCGAGAAGAGATAGAAAGGGAGAAGACGGAGAAATCCAAGATTTATTTATGTACTACTCAACATGCAGGAGAAGAGGAGAAGAGGAAAGTTGTACATGTGTCTTAAATGCTGTGTAGCTTTGAAAATTTTTTTTGAGGGATTTCTCTCCCTCTTCTTATTTTCAAAAAGTTTCTTTTTCCATTTTCTCTCTCTTTATTCTTCTTCTTTGCCTTTCATCTCTTCATCTTCATTTAGCTTCCCTCAACTCTTCTTTTTTGTCCTCTGTTCACGAAGATAATTCCCACCAAATTAGTCCACACTCTCAGTTTTCGAAATGGACCATTTTCTTAAAGACCGGAAACGGCTGTCTTACCACCGACTCAGATAAGAGGAATGGGGATGGATGAAAGGAAATTTTCTTGTGCAAGGACCGTGGTTTTACAGAGAAAAGAGTGGAAGAGGAAGGGACGGAGGGGGGCTTCTTGATGAAACCTCAAGACTTTCTCTTGAAATTTTTTTAATGAAACTTTTTCAAGGATTCGGTTTTAAAGCATTAAAGGATGACTACAATTATTTTTTTTTCTTTCGTGACCCAAAAAAATTGTCCCATTCCTGTTTATTTTGATGCGACGCTAAATGTAAGAAAATTTTTAGACAAAAATGATTAAAACTGTCTGGATTAAATTACTCTCCGAATTATTTAAAAATTTTAAAAACCACATTTGAGATTTGTTCTTGTCCAATTTTCTTGTGTGCCTCGAGAAAAATTTCCTTGACATTCAAAAAGTGTGGATATTGATTATCCTGGATAATAAATGTAGAATTATTATTTTAATGAAAAATCAACATATTTCAAGGGCGAGTCCTCACTCCACCTTAACCAGGGTCAGGGCTTTTCCTATTTGAGTGAAATACGTGCAACAAGAAGCGAGAGAGAGGTGAAGAGAAGTTGGGCGTCATTTTGTTAATTCGGAATTAAAAGGATCGCGTGTAAACGAGGACTGAGTACGAGAGTTGTAAATTACTCACCTTTCAGTCCCATCTCATTCTACTCACACGGAGCGAGAGAGAGAGAGAGTGAAAGAGTGTGTGTGTTTATCAAGATTTATTATTTTGAGAGTGATATCATTCCTCCAATTCTAAAAATGCAGAAAAAGCGAGAGATTGCGAGTGTGTGTGTGTGTGTGAATGGAGGAGGGTAAAAATGAAAATGGAAAATTTTCCTACGAGACTACTCAACATAATGGGATTTGATTGGACGACCCAAGAAGAGAGATTCGGCTGAGAGAGAGAGAGATGAATGTTTGGAGAGGTGAGATGTGTGTGTGTGCATAAGTCGATCACAGTTTGGAGCTTGTTGGTTCTTTCCTTTATTCAATTGTATGCTAATTTCGTGGGCTTATGAATATCCCAGTTGTACACACACATGTGTGTGTGTATTTACAAAATTATTTATACAAGATGTTCCGCATGGATGGTGGGAGGAAGGTGATGATAGTGACCTAGCTCTGTATTTAGGAACAGGTGAGTACTAATAATTAATTCAAACCTCGGATCAAGGCTCCCCCTCACGTAGTGTACACCTTCCATGTACACTTTACATGACAGGAAAGAGTGTTCGTACGATTTCATGTTAAAAGTCGTAAAAACTAAGTTACGATTCACTCCTATTAAGAAGACTGAGGAGAGTGCGGTGGAAAAGGAAGTAGGGGAGGAGGAGCGGATATGGGAAATGGTGAATAATTAAATAATATTCTTCATCCCTCTCTCAACCTTCATCAAGGAGAAGGATAGAGTGAGAGGGTAGTAGCATCAATTAACTTTATGTCTTCCGAAACACTAATTAAATTTACATGTCCTTTTTCCTTTCAAAGCCTTCAGGTCCTTTAGCCTCCTCCTCCCTCTACTGCTCTTTGCACATTTCCGGATTCAAAAAATTGAGTAAGATTTTTTTTCCCTAATCATCTTCACTCTTGAATCTCGAGAGTATTAAGGCTTTACCAGTATCCAGTGAGAAGATGATGGATTGGAGAATAGAATTGTGAAGAGGACAATGTATAATGGACACACAATTAATTAATTTAGACTCTAAATTTTAGAGGGAAATATTAAAAGGTGATGTAAAACAGGTGAATTTTATCTTGATTCACAAAAAACTTTGATTGGAGATGGCGTCGAGTTTTTAATCCTTGATTTTTTCCACCTTACTTTTCTTCCCCTTGTCAACTTTTCATTACCCATGGATATATGTACATATGTGTGTGTATGTGTGAAGGTACACCATGTGCCTACATTTCGGAGTAAAAACCAAATACCCGAATCAACGAGGAAGGTGGAAGAAGGAGGAGGAGGAGAGGAAGAAGAAAAAGTTTTGCTAATACTTTCCCTGACTCCCAATTCCCAATTCAATTTTTTACTAAATCTATATCAGAATAATGCTCATCAGTGGAGCTACGTTGTAGATGTTCCATTCTAGGAGGAGGAGGATCACTTGAAAAACTCAAATTCCCTCCGAGACTGACTATTAAGCACGATTTTGTTCTATACCAAATTTTGTTCCTTTTTCCTTCCCCTTTTCATTATGTACTACGTACAGCATACAGCATGATATGATACAAGACCGAAGACACTCTGATTGAATCAGTTGACTCTCCTTTGTATCTTAAACTCACTCAAGCTCAATAATTTTGAATCCCTTTTTACTTAAATAATAAAATAGGGACTTCAAAAGAATGTTTAGAGGAGAGAGACATAAAGACAGAATCCCCTCCTCCTCTTTCTCTCCACTTCTGTTGTGTCCTTTCAATATCACTGAAGAAACGGTAATTACCAATTGATTACCAATCATATTGATCGAAAAGGAAGGAAGGATTTCCAATCTCAAGGAATGAGGAGCCGTCCGTCACGGTCACTGGACTAAACTAATTCATTGCATTACATCACATCTCGAGAGAGATCCACATCTACATCCATTAAATCCATCTCATGTGTGTGTGTTTGGAGACTGAACGGGGAAATTTTGATGCGTACGCTACGCTATGTGGAATAATTATCATGATGCAATTACACAAACAAACTTTATGGCATTTAAAATTACATCATCCCCCCTTCTCTTGTACTCTTCCCCCGAGGGTCACAACAATGAAGATTACACACTCACTGTGCGTTTCTCCACGATTCCAATCTACTGATACTATGAGGTAATCCCCTTGCGTTGCCCCTGTGTTGTTTGTGTGTTTGGTAACATTCTCTCATACCTTTTTTGTCTTCTCAGACAAAAAATAAAAATGGGAGAACTTTCAACCGAGAAAATTTTGTCTGCATTCCCGGGGGACTCTCTCCAAGAAAAAGTGAAGAGGAGGAGAAGAAAAAATGAGGAAGGGGACCGGTCATGTGAAATAAGTCTGTAGAATACAATATAAAAGTGCAATTACCTTTCATACGAAGAATACTACCGTACAGTGTATTGTGTGTGTGGACGAGGGGGAGATGAGGACAATGACTTGACAATTGTAGAGTGGCTGGTTGTGTATCTTCTAAAAGATGAGGGAGAGAGCTGAACTTCCAAGTAAAACTGGGAATCCTCACAAACTCAAATGAGAGAGAAAGTGAAAGGGGGAGGATAAGGAAGATGGTTGTCCACTACATCAAACTTGAGATTCTCAATTGAACTCTTCTCATCCAAGAAACAGTATTTTTTTTACTGGAACTTTGTCAAGTTCCATGGGAGAAGCCTCATTTTATTGTTGTTGTTGTTGACTACCCCCTTGTGCTAATGTGTGAGAGACAATTGAAAACAGAGAGAGTCAATTTACACTATCTGTATGTCCATTTTGATTGGCCAGTGAAGAAGTAGAAGAAGAAAAAAACACTTTACGAAATCACATATCAAAACAACGGCGAGTCACACACAAACACATCCAGGAAAACCCAATCACGTCCCTATTTGTCTTCAATAATCCCATGTTCCTTTCTTCATCTCCAAAGTCTCCAAGCAAAAATTTGTCCTTGAAGTTAGACCGGAGTGACAAGAAATCCACACAAAAATTGACACACTATGTCAGAAATGTATCCAGCAAATCCCTACCACTGTTTAATAATTTTGTAATGATTCACACACATCAATCTGAGAAATTTGATTACCACATTTGAAACAACGTGTAGTATTCTCAAATACAAATACGGAGCACTCTTGATGACTGACCTCCGGTCACTCACACCCCCACTCACCCCTCACCACATGTCCTCAGAGAAATAAGGTGGGAGTTTGACCAACTCTTGGTTTCCCTTTGATGTACCCAGCATACGGCAATTGTGTTCAAGAAGGAGAGGGAGTAGACACGCTCCACAATCCAAATACACTCCAACTTTACAATTCTTGAGTTTTTGAATTTATTCCGGAATATGACAATCCCCGACTGATACACCGACACAAAGACCCGACCTTAGAGCACAAAGACCTTAGAGCACAGAGGGAGAAATTGAGGAGGAGAAAAGTTCAATGGAGTACAGAGTGGCTATGATGATATTGGGTCGGAAGGGAAAAAGAGAGAGAGAGAGCACACAACGTCCTGCCCTAACCAAGTTTTTCGCAGAACTGCTTCAGAGTACAACTCACGGACTCCCGAAACTCCGTTTGTGACTGTTCCTAACACTCCACAGCTCGCTGTGTATTCCCCTGAAAGGGAGGAACACACAGGAAGAATGCATGTGTGTGTGTGAAAGGGAGTGAGTGTGTGGTGTGCGCGAAGGCATCTCCTATTAATATCATGTGTGTCATTCATTTTTTCCCCTCTCTCTTTCTCTCTCTCTCTCTCGCCATCACACTATCCATTTTCGACTGCCCACAGTTGATCATCTCTCTCCTCATCATCACTCAATTTGACTCAATTCACACACACTGAGGGATAAGGCACATGAACTCCTTCCATCAAAACAGGGAGAGAGTTGTGCAGTTATTTGGGAAAAACAGAGGATTGTGAATTCCGACTGGAATACTACAATGTGTGTCAGTTGTGCATCTGCAGTTGGCTGTGGTTGTGGAGGAAAAATGATAAATCAAGAGTCATGCCATTAGCCACATTTTGAACAATTTCAATAATTTGTAATTTATACGTACAAGGTCCTCTCTGAGGTTTATCACTGTCTCATCTTCCTCCTCCTCCCTCCTCTTCCTCCTGGAGAAGAAGGGTTGAAGATATTAGGTGATTGTGGGTGACAGAGAAAAGCTACATAATAAAATGATCTGTAATTCATTGCTTTGCTCTCTCTGTCTCTGAAATTTCAAACCATAGTGAACATGAAAAGGATAACCCCCTCCTCTTCATCCTCTCTCTTTTCTCATCTGCATCTCCAGCTTGATCTTCCTCCAGCTTACAAATGGGAGTATCTGTCGAGTCAGCCAAGTGTGACGATCTTTGGCAAGTATATTAAACCTAGAATGAATTATAAATTTGAATCACAAGATGCTACAACTTGGAAACGAGAGAGAGAGAGAGAAGAGTCCACATAACACGACTACAGAGAGATGAACCCTCCACACCACAGGATCAGAGGATCTCTTCAGTTGATGCAAATTTCTCTTTAATTTCCCTACCTCCCTTTAATACTGTATGCCATCAGTGTGCAGTATGATCTGTGAAGGGAAGTGTGGAAGTAATAAAAGACAATTTATATAATCTACTCTCTATCCATAGCTAAAAAGGATTGGTCACATAAGAGTAAATGGTTCTTCTTCCTCTGGGACATTTTTCACTCTGTATGGGAAAAACTGTGTGCCGTAAACTTGGAATTTGAATCCAAAACTCCTCCACCCCCTCCCTCCTCATCCTTTTATGGCCCTACAGCTTTGTAAGCTAAACATACTCAAAGAGGGAAAGATAATTGTAATAATTATTATCATAGATCATAAATCATCAACGGTGATAAATGAAAACAGTGCGTCATCACAATAGTGACATCATAATTCTGAACTGTGGGATCAAACCATGTAAATAATAGTGAACCACCTTCTTTAATGACTCCAAATGGCATCATTATTATTCACTACTGATATTGAATTTTGTTAGGTATCTCTAACAGCATTCAATTTCGTGTTTACCAATTTTACATTATTTCCATCTCGTGACATCTCAGAGACACGTTCTTACACGCAATAATATTAGAACAGGATTTTCAACTGGATTTCAAACCAAGGAATTCCATTTCGTACAATTGTTACAAAAATTGATTTTTTACTACAAAGTTCCTCACGTGACCTCCCTTTTTCAAACAATTGTATAATTAATACAAAGAGCCAACGAGTAGGGGTATGAAATCCTTTACCAAGGGAATTAAATTTTAAATCATTTATAGAGAAAAGATCAAAATTTTCCAGTATAAACTCTCCCTTTGTTGTTGTTGTCCCATGCTATGATTACAGAAAGGATCTGGAAATACAGTCCGGGATATTAACTCTCCATGATTCTCAAAGTTGAAAGTCCTCAAGTATACATAGCCAATGGATGCAGTACACAGAATAAAATAACAATGAAGAAGAGGTCAAAACGTGGACCGTGAGGGGATTTTTTTATCCATTTTTCTCCTACAAATTATTCATGAGGATTTAAAATCGCTTTACGACCGTGTCACTCACCCGGACAACACACATCTTCTGTCAGCAGACATTCACGGCATACATACAGATATGCGGGTAGAAGGAGAGAGTAGGGGTCAGAGAGACAAAGAATTGAGAGGAGGAGAAGAAGAATAGGGAGTTATTGGGTTATTTTCTCTTTTCAGAAAATTCCACTCACTCTCTCTCTCTCTTGATCTACTCCCCGACACCCACACACACTTCTCGTTATTCATTATGGGAATTGGTAATCGAATACTGTGCACTGTATCACAGCCCACATATCCTTCTCCCCTTTCACTCGTTGTTGGGACAGAAGGAGGGAATTTGCAACGTCCTTCTCCTCTTCCTCTTTTCTGGTCATTAATCCTGTTGTCAGGGACTCAACTCGTTTCTCTCTCTCCTCCAAAAACTCTCTCGACTGTCAATACTGGAGAAGGGGGGGGGGGAATTAGAGTTAAAATTTTGTGCTGAAAAGTGTGTGTGTGGAGTCAAGGCTCATGGTGACTCAAAGATTTATGTGACAGGATTGAATGTATCGACGGATTGTGGAAGGATCACTAAAACCCTTTTAGCTATACTGTAGTGATTAAACTATTCTTTTATTGAATTTGGTCGCTCAGTTATCTATGACGTACTTCGTAGGTATTATATTCACATGATTAATAGATATGATAATTATACAGTATACATCAAATTTCATTTTTCCCGTGACTTTCGCACACCCTCAATTCTTGGAGAAAGAGCAGTTTGTTCTAGTAGGTCTGACAAGTTTGACTCAGTACCACTTTCACTCGAAGACTCTTCAACACTTCGTTGTCCAATCATTCTCATTAATTTCAGGAACAAAGGAATCAAGAAATGGTGTCACGTCGGTTGGATCCGGGACGTCGGCATACACTTGCTTCAGTGTCGCAACAGCCCCCGGTGTTCCTGTCAATTTCATTTGCTGTGAAAAAGAGATGGCCCGAAAAAGTGCAGTAAAACCATTCGGGACTTCTCTAGTACATATCTAGCAACGTGTGTGTATCGAATTGCCAATTAATTGACACACCTGTGTGTGTACGGGGAGGTATATGTAATGCCCCCTTTTTTTCAATTAACCCTTGCTCAAGTACAATATGTTAAGAGTTCTCCAGTACGATTGTGTGCTAGACCAGTTATGATGTGAACAGAATGCCACCCGGGACCGAGTCTCCGGTTTTTGAATTTTGACAGGTGAGACCTGGACAAGGGAATAGACGGATAAGATCAGGCTTCCAATGCTCAATCATCAAAGGCTAAAGGTAATAAAGAGATTTGAGATGAGGATGATACGGAGAATCCAATCCCAGGAGAGAAGTCAGTGTCTGGATTTCTGGATTTGTACGGCATGTACTTATTGAGACTCAAATTAGTATTAATATACACATTCTACATGTATATAACAAGAAGGACCCTTGGAAGAAGGGGCCGCTTCTGTTTCTGTTTGTGTTCAAGCTAATAGGGTAATAACTCTATCCTGAGCTCGGCATTAATTAATGAGATTTTTTTCGCCTTTCTATCTCCCCCTCTCTCACACTTTGACACTGAATGATAGGGGCTGTCAAGTGAGGGAATGACACACATTTTTTCCATAGATGAAGATCATTATCATCCTTTTGGATGACAGAGGCAGCAAGAAGCGACACAGAATCCAGACTCCCATTTTCTGTGATGGTCAATTTGGAAAGGGAAGAGGAGACTTGACAACGTACCGTCAACCGAAGAAACTTTGACATTTTGGTTCACTTGTACACTATTTTCTCTAACATTATTCTAAAATATAGAATTATGTAGTATGGACCAAAAGTAATCTAAAGAAAATTATTGGGAGTTTTGAAGAAGATACCATCTTCAAGTTCATAACCTTTCACACCTCTCTTGACGGTGTTCAAATGAAAGTGACCTTCAAATTTTGACTCAAAAGGGAATAGACTGCACACAACCAAAATTGAACACTGCACAGTTTTGTAATGTGAAAAGTTGTCGGATATTCCAAACGATGAATTTTAAGGGAATACAACTTACGTGTATAAATATACAAATTACAGGTTGCTCTGCACTTTGTACACTGTTGAATACGAAATGTGTACACATTATCGAGTGTGTGTACAAAATAGTCGTCCCGTTTGGGCTTCACACTAATAATAACTAATAACAGTGTTACAGTGTGTGTGTGTCTGTGCGACCTCTTCCTCATAACAAATTGGTATGTCAATTTCAACTTGTTCTCAAATGGAGGTTCAAAAGGAGATTTTACAAATTTCCATAAGACACAATGTGAAGGTGAGAAAGATTAGACATGATCTTTCATAAAGAATTGATCCATCATGAATGATTAGATTGGACCGTCATTCCATTATCAAAGGCATTGTCTTTTAGTCAACCAGTAAGTTGTATTAAATTAACTATTGATGACACTATTAAATACGTAGTATGTACAACCTGTACAAGAATTTAATGTCAGCATGAGGAAGCCAAGTGACAGTGTCCAACCTCTGTTTACTTTGAATAATAAAATTTGCATTATGAAAATTAATTTTGTTCCACAATTTTATGAATAATTAGTACAAATTGTGGAGAAAATATAAGTTTACATTTTTAAATAGTTTAATCCTCACCCCTCAAAACCATGCACAGTCCAAATGAATGTCCAATGAAGAAAAGAAGTAAAAATAATTTAATTAGCTCTACCCATAACTTTTGAGTAACGTGAAATGGATCAAGTATGTCAAAATAATTAAAAATTGCACACACACGAGTACACAAACGGAAGAAAGAGGGATTGCAGTGGAATGGAGGGTAGAATTAGTCTAATGAGCCTCCTGGTCATTATTTGAGAGCAGTGCATTATATAATTGAAATTTCCTCTTTCTCCTTTCCTTCTCTGTAGAAGGAGAGGAGAGGGAGAGACGGAGTACTTGACTCGCTCAACATTCTGCATATTGTAGTCCTTCAACTGTGCTTGTGTGTGTGGTGGGGGTTCTGCTTCACAAACAGGTTGTGTTTGTTTGTGTTTTATTTTATTTAAGAGGAAAACTTTTCAAAATGACTTATTCCCAAATTTTAACAACGGTAAAAAGGGACGTCATTCCCTGGATGAAAAAGAAGGTATTGTATAAAATAATGACCTTTGTGATCAAGGGATTTTGTAATTTACTTAATTTTATCCCCCTGCATTTCCCACATGCTCCCCCACACTGCAATAGAATGGCCACACACACACATACAGGCAGTCCTAGTCTTCTTCAAAACTTTCAACAGGTTGCAATGGGCGCAGGCTCTCTCCCTTTTGCAATTCCACTCTCTCTAAAATCCTTCCCTCGCCCCACACACACATACCATTGACATAAAAAGCCACACACACACACACGGTGCTCGAGGAAAATTCCTTCTACTTGTGTAATTCTCCCATCGTCTCTCCCCATCTTCTCCTCCATCAGTCTACTTCAAATGAGGAATTTAGACCATGGAGTGTACAATATCTCTTTCTCAATTCTTTCAAGTTCCCAAAATTGATATTTTTATTTTTGTACATGTCCAAGCTCTTTTAATTGTGTCCACGCTAATATTAGTAAATAGGAAATCCTCACAGTAAGAAAGCTTTACTATAAAGAGGACAATGTGTCAAGGCGCGTGGGTGTGTTGAGCAATCAGTGTGGATTTCTTTTCAAGCTTCCTCAGATTAGATAACAGGAAAGAGGAAGGAGAGTGAAAGGTGTCCGTCAGGATGGAGAAAATGGAGGAGAAACAACATTGTTCCACATTCTACACTCCATGGAACTTTCTCTCTCCGGAAAAACTTATGTCATTTTCAATTTTTTCTTCTATTTTATGTTCAAGTCATGCTTCTAATCTTGGTCTCTCACTTTCCCTCCCTCTCACAAAAGTTGACATTCAGGCCGTGTCTTCTCTGTACAGCCCTGCATTTTTAATAATAAAAGAGAAAGAGAGAATTTTTCAATTTTCTCTCCACCCACCTGATCCCTCCGTTTCGTCTTTAATTTATATTACATAATCCGCATGATCTATACACACATATTTTCCTGTGTGTGACCGCATTCTCAACATTTCATAGTGTGTACGACACACAAAATTTTTGAGAAATGAACGACCAGCCTTTTAATCCTATTTTCAAAATAATAATATTATGTCTCAAACACACAGTTTCTCATGGGTTGAATCTCAATTGGTTGACGTGTGTCGAATGTTTAATCCACGATCCCCAAGTAAAGTGTGGAGAAGTTGAAGATGATTAAAAAAATTTGTAAATTGCTTTTTCTAGAATGCATTTGTTAGGAGATGCTTTTTTATCTTCCCAGTTTTTGAGGTCACAATACAAGGAGAATTTAAGGGACCTACACATAAGGAAAGAAGGAAGGAAACGGTTTTGGGGACAAGAGAATGAAACTGGGTGAAGAATTGACGCCATTCTAAATTTGTAATTTTGTCACAACAAATATGACGAAAACATTGTGACAAGTCAACAAAATTTCTTTGTACTCAACTACACAAAAAGTTTCTGTTGCGTCTCCTTTATCAGCCTTCGGTACTCGTCGCTGTATGCAAAGAGTTGGAATTGTTTCGTTTATTCTACATCATGTAGATAAAAAAGCAGAAGAAATGCAATTAATTATGATGACAATAGAGTCATTAAAGTGAGACACTCCCCCACACGATCTTTATGAATGAATATCTCGAAATGAATTTACCTGTGTGTAGTTACTACAATACTCACGTCACTATCGTACGTCAGTTGACCTCTAAGAATGCTCTTTTAATTTAAAACTAAATCTAATCAAAATATGGAAAATGGATAACAAACTTTTTGAATATTTGATTTCGCAACAAACGGCCGTTCTAATGGAGGATCGTGGGATAGGGAAATATTCAAAATATCCTTTTGTACGCTACTCTTGACATTGGAATGTGCCCTTTAACTCTTGTCCTCCTCCACTGTGTCGTCAAGTCAAGGAAGAATTGAATAGCCATTACAAAGAGCCATACCGCAAAAAATACACACAAAGGGTAATCTGTGCAGAAGTGAAAAAGAATAGCACATTTCTCTCTCTCTCTCTCGCTGCTTGACATGCCGAGCATGTTGTCATAGCCGTGGTCCTTATACAGCCGAGACAAGCTGACTGTGCAAGAACTGACGGAACGTTGATGGTTGGCTGCCAAATGTGGTTGACAAGACACACACACACACTAGGAGCGGAGACGTGGGGAAGACGTGGGCGACAGACTTGAAGGAGGAGGAGACAACAAACGCACACATGGATATACATTCCAATTAGAATCTCCATGTAGTTGACTCTGTATTTATCCTTAATCGACTCTCTATCATGTCAAGCTCCGCCAAAGAACCAACCGCCTGTGATATCACAGACACACACACACAACAGCCATTCTCACACCTCATCCCCAACTTTTTTTACACACACCTACAGTGCACACTCAGCAGTGAATCTGTACAAATGACAGTTCATGCTCCTCGTGCACAATCCAACACACACACGCTCAAAACAGATGGAACTCTTGAAGAGTGAAGAGAATGTGAGCGTAAAAATAAATGACAGAGAGAGAGGGAAACTTGTCTCTAACTGAAATAAAATAATTGCTTTATTGCTAGGAAGGAATGGGAGTGTGAAAGTTGAGAGTGTTGTCTCACTCCTTTTGTTTTGACAAGAAAGATGTAAATTATGGATTCATGGACAGAAAAGATGGCCCGTCATTCCTTCTTCTCAGTCATTTCTTTCCTAATGGTTCAAATACATGGGGTATTAGCGTGTCACGTGTGGAGTGTACAAAAAAATACAATTTATTTTGATTCCATCGACCTTCCTTCCCTCCCATCTGTAATCTGTGTGTAGAAATGGTCGGATTCAAAATGCAAATGTAAATCTTTATGATATTTTCATGGAATGTTGTGTGCTTGTGTGTATTTATCTTTGTGTGTGTGAGAGGGGCTTTCTTTTATAGGAAAATCTTCGTGACTGGTTGAGGAGGTAGGATTGTGAGTGGAGAGATAACAAAATTCCAAGTCGTACACGTTCCCTGGGAAAATGTGAACCAGATGAGGAGAGATGGAGAATCAGGTGAGGATCTTGAGAGAGTGGAAGTGTGTGTGTGTGTGTGTCGACTGGGCTGTACAGAGAAAGGAGGGAGGCGAAGGAGATGAAGCATCTCCCGTGTATTGTCTACATCATTTCAGCTACACGGCAGCTCTGAGAAAAGGGTGGAGAGGGAGGAGGAGAAGAGTGAAAGAGTAAATTAGGGAAGAGAAAAGGAGGAAAAAAATAGAATGGATCTACAGTCAAAAGGGAAAAGGGGAGGGAGGTCGTGCGGAGAAGAGTAGAGATGATGATTTGGATAGTCTATAATGGACGTAGAAAATGAGGCTGTGAGTGTGTCTTTCTCTCTCTCTGAGCGAGTTTTTCACTCTTCCTTTCTCTCTGCTTCTCTGCTTATAAATATAGGACACACAGAGAGAAAGGGGTTGCCAGGACAAGGCTAGGTAGCTTTGTTATCACCCTCCCTTTATGTTCACGTCATTTGAGTCAGGGATCTGAGAGGAGAGGAGAAGAGGAAGGAAAAGGGAGGAGAGTGACTGGTAAGTAAGACTCATCCATTGATTTTTAACACTTGGGTGGAAGGGTGAAAGGAGGAAAGTGTCGGAGAAATTCAAGCAGAGACTGAATATCAGTAATAAATTGAACAAGACACAGTTCTTCACAGTACGGACATACCGTATTTAGTTTAATTAAATACGGAGGAGAGTCACAAGTAAAATTGACCAACAAAGTTTTTGACAAATTAGAAAAAAATCCTCTAGAGCGAGTATTCTATTAGTTCTACGCATTATACACTGAGAGCACAAGAAATAGGAAACTTATTTTAACTAGTGAACAGCAAAAAGAGGGACAGTAATTTTCTAGTGGTGTCGACTAATGGTAAAAACACACTTTCTAGACTTGACAGACAATAAAACATTGAATATTTTTTTGAGGGCCGGAAGGTGGAACACGTAAAGAGCCACATGCACTCTGATTTTACAAACAGATACTATTTCCTTTTAATCATGGTTGGTTGGAAAGGTGCTTCAGGGAAATTTTTAGTAAGAATGAAAAATATGTAAATGTGTGTTAGGTTGTCCCATGTATTGATTTTGCAATGTTTTGTTGCTGTTTTTGCACTAGAATTGTGATATTTCCCCCTCAAATTTGTCCCAAAATACATGTTTCCAATCCAAAAATTGTTCAGTACATGGAAAGACACACGTACATGTTGGTAGCCTCAGGTTTATAAATAGCCTTGAGAAATCTCTCAAAAATAAATGTCTGGGTGGGAGGGAGGGAGATAATGGATATTTTTCGTCGTCGACAAAGGTGTACAAAAAGTGTCCGCCGAAGAGAAGAGACGGAGGACTCAAAAGGGAGTCAATTGAGTGTGGAGAGATGTGTGTGTGTGGAGGAGGAGGAGGGAGGACATGTGGTGAAGTTTGTAAAGACTGTAGACAAGCAGTCAAGACTCCATTGTGTGTGTGTGTGTAAAAATAAAATTCCTCCTTCTTTAAAAAATTACACAAAAGGAGGGGGAGGAGGGAGGATGATGGAGAAATCTATGAATATGCATTAAAAAAATATTTACAAAATTCTAGTGGAGGGAGAAAATGGGGAGAAAAATATCTCCCTTCTTGTCTAAGAATAAGAAAAGTGAATGGCGAGTGAAAGTCGGTTGAAAAATGTAGACTGTCACTGTAGGGAATGCACATTCTCACTGTGTGTAACTATGTATGCAAAAGATTACATTTGTTAAATTTGTGTTGGGTGCTAGGCTAGAAGGATGACAAGAACCACACATTTCCCCGTCATCCATCATCAGACTCTGGACTCTCTTCATTTTTTCCAGAGTCTGTCCTTCTGTGTACGCGGTTAATAAAAGTCGGAGTCTTACTCTCAACATGACAAACTTCACTCTGTCTCCACACACACACACACCTTTGGACTAAGATCCAAGAACTTTCACCACTATTGTACTGCATGCCATGATGAAGACACAACCCTCATGATGAGGATCTTTGGATAAAAGACCCGCTCCCACTTTCACTTCCTTTTCTATCTCTCATCTAATGTTTGGATGGAGACAGGTTGGGTCGAAATGAGTAGAGCTGGCGTGGAGAGAAGGAGGAGAGAAGTAAATTTCATAGTCACCCTGGGAATTGTTGTTGGTTGCTGGCTGGGCTCCTCCTGTAAAAGGTAAAGTGGAGAATCGTGTGAGTGTGAGTGTGAGAGAGAAGGAGGTAAGGAACTTTATATATCCTCTTCTTTCTCTTCCCTTCCTCTCAGCTGACTTCCCTCATTGTGCTTCTTCGTCTTTCTCTTGAAGCGGACACAATAGAACTTTGTAAAATTGCAGATAATACAACGGCGGACGGCATGCTTCGCTAGTCACTTTTTTCCTAGGGGCTCCCCTCCCTCTCTCTCTCTCACACACACACATCTCACTCTTCCATCGCACAGTCGATCAAGTGAGGAGAATGCGGGAGGAGAAAAGATTTCAAGTCTAATGAATACCTGTAGCTTGTAAAGTGAGTGAGTAAGTGAAAGTATATGTGTGTGTGTTGAGTTCGAATGGGGGGATGGAGACTCCTTGATGACTCTGTCGACGAGAGAAGGATTGAATGAAAAGTACAACTACAACACTTTCTCTCTCACCTCCCTCCCAACTTTCTCCATTCCCTTTCTGTCTGGGAAGCACAAAAGGTGGAGGAAGAAGATTCCACACACACACACATTTTCAAGGCTGTACAAAAGACGGAAACTTGAAACTATCCAAAGTCACTTGTCTATTTTGTATGTCTGGGTCTGTCTTTCTGTCATTTGAAGAAGCAACAGCGGCAGGCCTTTCACCATCCTCCTCCATCTTTCAACTTGTCCACAGCACACGTACCCCGATTAATGAGTTGAAACTAAAAGTTAGTTAAACTCTCTCTCTCTCTTCCTCTCTCCAAATTGATGGAGATGAGGGGGTCTGAATTTGCACACCTCACACGTCTATGCATAATTTAGTGTTGCGTGAATGTCCACATGCTGTTTTGCATCTTCAGTCCCCATAGCCCTCCATCCCCCCTCCCAGCCGACCATCACATCTTGTGTGTCTCTGCTGGAGTGAGAAAATAATCCGGAAGAACAAGGATAGACAAACCAAAATTCCCGGGATAGTGGGCCGTGTCACATGAAATGTAAATAGTGTGCAGGAGTGCGTAAAGGAAAGAAGTTGACAAAGTGACTACATAATCCTTAGCGTCCATAGCGTCAATGTGTGAAATCTAAATTTGCACAAATACGAGGACAATTAAAATCCATTGCTAAAAGTAATGATTACATAAAACATTTAGAATTTAACATGGAATCCCTAAGATGGAATACTATCTTTTGCATACTCCTCGGCGAAACACACTATATGAAATGTAGATTTTAAATTATTACGCTGAAAATTTCATATTACAGAAGATAGAAATTGAGAGTTTTCAGGGAAACAGATTTTATGAGGATTCATATCGGATTACATGATGCACAGCTCCAACTTTCTCTTCTTACATTAACTCTTTAATTGTCCCTCTCTATTGAAGAAGGTAGACATGTAATGATGTATGCATAATATTTTTTTAAAATCCTATTAATTTAACGTACTCCTCTACCCTTGGTAGAGGAGTCCCCTCTTCCACCGCATTCGTGTTGACAGAGTGGTGAGGTACATAAGGAAGGGAGAAGAGCGCTCAACAAATTGGAAGTAGAGAAAGTGAAAGAAAGTGTAGCGACAGCGATTTCTTGGCTTTCTATTTCCCAGGAAATAGGTATCCTTTTCCCATTTCACCAGCAATTCTCCTCTCTTTTCATCCCAAACGTCACCCCGATTCCTCCCACAATTGAAACATATCATTTTCATTTTCATTCATTCTCTCTCTCTCCACACACATGTACTCCTTTCCTCACTCGCACACATAAGGAGTAGTAACAGCCTCACTGTAGAAGCGATTGCTTAACAGGCTTGACGTCAATCTGAATGATTTTTCTATTACTGACTAGACACTGTGTACATACGTCTGGATGTGGATGAAGAGATAGACAGTCCTCACACATCCATATGAGGATGATGATAGTGGGTGTGAGTGTTGGTGTGTCAGGACGATTTGTATTGTGGAGTAACCTGCAATATGCAAAAAATCAATATATACTCACAAAGAGAGGGAACAGGTGTTTGCATTGCTTTGACTCTTCTACTCTCTCTCCAAACTCATAATGGGAGGACAGTTTACAAGGGATCATCAATGATTTTTCCTTTTTGTAGCCTCCCGACAACCTACTCCTGTTTCTCTCCTTCCATGTGTGCCTCGTCTGTCTTTCCGACAAACCTTGTGCTTGTGCTTCACAGTGAGTGAGCGTGTGTTCGTAATTGGGTGGACGACAGTGTGGGAATACAAGAGTCACACCTTCCCGTGTCAGATTAATCAATGTGATTTTGTCTTGAAATTAAATTTCTCTCAGCTAGACGCATACCAAACCCGTACATACAGACCGAGGCCTCTGAAATCTTTGTGGTGGGCTCTCCATTACCTTTGTCCTCGTCAATGAATCGGCATTCGTTTCAAAAAGTGACTTTTATTACGGCGACACGCACACTTCATCCATAGTGATACTCAGTCTGTGTGTGTGTGTGAGAGAGAGAGAGAAGGACGGAGTCATTTGACAAGCAAATGTGTGGTTTATTTGTTAATTTAACATTCAATTTGTCTAGTTTTCCGAACGAATGTTCCTCACTTACAGTCCCTTTCATTCCCCACTTCCCTTTCCTCTCATCTATGGATTGAAAAACAAGGGCTAATTTTAGATGGTATTTTTAATAAACGTGGAATCCCCCCCTTTCCATTTCCTCCCTTTCCCAAGTTTGCTGAACGAATGGGGAGGAGAAATATGAAGCTTCTTGAACTGCGTAACTCCCTGTCAATAATTTAAATTGTTGCCCTCCTTTGCCCTAAAAAACTGGCGCTGGTGATGTTGAGGACGGATGAATGAGTCTTCGCTTTCACCGTGGATCATAATGAGGCAGTGTATCTGCACTGATACACCAGTCCTTAATGTTTGTGACTGAATATTTTCCTTCTATTCTCCCACTCGACGAGTCTCCCTACTTGTGGTATTATAATATATTTTTTGTACACATGGTCTTGAGCTGACAGAGACAAATGATGGTGAGGAGGAACGTGAGGACTATCCACGTGTCTTGATTTATCCGACCTCTTCCTTCCATTTTGTGTCCCCGCCTTCCATGACGTTCTGTCTGGTTGGAGCAGGGAGGATGGGAAGAAGCTGTGGGGTAATTGAGTGGATACAATTGTGAGGAAGGATGAGGAGGACAATGAGATACAAATAGTGTGGAGAAAACTGTGTTTGCACAAGGATGAGGCGGAGAAAGTTGTAATGTATGCACCCATCATGCTTCATTTGAGACCCGTCTCTAATAATAATTCACACACATGTACATACACACACACACACTATCTCCCTTTCACTCTCTTGAGTCACACTTGATCAGTCAAATTTATTGAACTGACAGGCACAATATTTTCTTCAGTCTTCACTTTCTCCCCCACGCCTGTCTCGCAACTTGAGTAAAAATCGCTTATTCTTTGTCACTTTCACTACTTTCACCCTCCTTCATCTTTTTACTCTTCACATCTCAAAAACTTGGAGAGGGATGTGAACGCACATATTTAACAAAACAGGTTACGAGGCGGGATATTAAATACAGATTAACATGACAAAGTTCAATTAAAAATCAGGAGAAAATTATTTGCAGTTAAATGATTATTATCCAGATTCATCTCCAGAGAAAAAGATTCAGATCTCATCTACCGGTCACCATCCTAAATAATGCAATTTGATTATACAAACAAATGTAGTGCAAAAATTGTAGACATGGTATTCTAGATGGGCATTCATTGATTACGAATTATTGATAAATGTGACTTTGTCATCGGAAACCTTTCCCTCAAAACAAATTTGACAATGTGTACTTTGACATAGGAGGATTTGAGATTTAAAATATCAAGTGGAAAGCTAATTTGTTTGTGAGTGTCAGTTTTCATTTTCTCCCTTCCAATTGGATAGACCAAGGAGAAAGGAAAAGAAGTAGCACACGCACATGAATGTGAGGGGATGAGATTTTGTCATTTTCAATGGCGATTCGTGATAATTACATTGCGGTGGAGGAGGAAGGAAGGAACCAATATTGTAATCGGATGAGATTATTGTCGTGGATTACAAATCCCAATCATAAAATGTTGTGTACTGTGTGTGAAAGTGTGTGCGTGTGTCGTACACACACACACAGTTGTACAGTTGGTGGGATTGAAGAGGAATAGAAGAAGGAAAATGAGATTTCTCAATGTATCTAGAATCCCTTCCTCCTTACACTTTTGTCCGGAGTAGGAACTGTCGGTGTTGGAAGTACTCGTAACTCTGGTCCACCATTCATCCTGTCACCGCTTGTTCTAATTGTTTATCAGCTTCCTTCCTCCCCGTCCATCAAATCCTTTATGATTTAGCACGTGGCGAAGGAGGGAGAAAAGGAGTAGAACAGGTTTTTGAGAAAGGAGAGTAAACAAACTATGCTAATTTCCTGTATTCCTGTTGGACAGCCTTTTGTCCCAAAAAATGGTTTCAAAGGTGAGGTTAATTAATGCAAAACCAAGCCTCTTATCTTCCCTTGAAACATTCACAGGCTGACGGGAGGAGCAGCTGAAACTACACTCACACAAGCAAACACAGAACCACCCGAGCCAGCTGCATGGATCGATGGATAGGGAAGGAGAGTCGAGAGGAAAAATAAAGAAAAAGCTACCATGTATTTATTTAAGGTAACACAGAGACGGAGGGAGAGAGAGAGAAAGGAGGGGGGAGAACGCATGCATGTAGACACTCAATCATTTTCCTGGGACGAGTGAGAGAAGGAGGGTGGTCGTCCAATGAGCAAACTAGTGAAAGTTGGTGTGTACGTACAAAGAGAAAAGAACGGGGTAGACTATACCACCATGAAGGAATTTCGACTACAGTCGATACCTATAAATTGAACCAAGTGGAATAACACAGACACACACACTGGGGGTGGTTGCGTAGATTCCTATACAAAATAGAAATGATACTAGAATTGTGGAGAAAGGGATAAAATGCCATGAAACATTTTCAAAGCCTGTCTAAATCCGGGAGGAAGGTAAGGAAAGGACGTATATATTGTATTATATACGTGTGGTCCAAGTATACAAAGAAATTCATGTAGATATACAAGTAATAAAAATTTATCCCATTTTATCAATCACACACAGACTTTTCTATCAGGGAGAAAACTGACGAGTTGAAACTTGTCACTGTAACCGGAGGGGGTCATATAATTGGGATCTGTACTCAAAATCCAACTCCATTCAAGATTAGAATGAGCGGGGATGATTCTAATCAATTAGTCTTACGGGAGCAACACTTGGGAGGTCATAAAAGTATTTACATGTAACATACATACAAATTCAGTGTACATGCATAGTCTGGGAGGATTTCTCTGAGAGGAACATTCAAAGGTTGAAAAGTTGAACTGTTCAACTCCAGTCTGTGTACGCAACTACATACTTACGTTGTGAAATGTTGTAGTACAAAAATAAATTTGCGTAAAAGCCTAGCCATTGGCATTTTACACTGTAATATACAGGATATTTTAAATTTTTTTAATCATTGAATCACAGACTGGATCAATGCCCCTTGACTCACACAAATACGTACCCAACTTTGTTCTCTCCAAAAAAATAAAACTAAAAAAAGAGAGGAGAGGAGAGAGAATTTGTTTGAGTGGCTGAACAATGCACAACAATTTCAGGAGAATGCAACGTGAATTCGAATTTACTACAACTTTTTGTTGGAAGAGTGTAGGTACATTTTAGGTTTCCCTTGGTGGTTTTTCCAGTCTATTGGTGCTCAGGAGGGAGGGAGGGAGAGTAGATTGAGTAGAGGTGGGGATGAGAGTGTCTCCTTCATGAGGTTTTAGAGAGGAGGAGGACGTTGACTGGACTCTATTATATCCCTTGTACTGTTCACTTGGCCATGTTATGGGAAGCTAAAAAAGGATGACAAATGAGATGGAACAAGAGCGGGCACATTAGTCTCTCCCTTTCTCTCTCTATACCTCTTGACAGGAGGGACTAAACCACAGCCTTTTGATGGTGTTACATCAAACAAATAACGGGGAGGGAGTGAGAGAGATACTAAAGTTCACCAAAATGTGTCCATAGAGCTTTTCCAACTCTCTCTCTGTCCTTCCATCCTCCTGCACTTTCATATCTTGTCTTATTTTCCCTTTGAACACACACCAATATACACAACAGAGGGGAGGAGGAGAGGAGGAGGTTGGAACTCAAACTCCCTAGTTTTTGTTTTTAGACGAAAGTCATGCGTCAAGGTGAAAGTAAGAGTGTCCTCATCATCATCCTCATCCTTTGACGTTGTGAAAATCTTCGCAACGTCAAAGTGTTGAGAG
Source organism: Pygmarrhopalites habei (assembly GCA_009870185.1). Classification (NCBI taxonomy): domain Eukaryota; kingdom Metazoa; phylum Arthropoda; class Collembola; order Symphypleona; family Arrhopalitidae; genus Pygmarrhopalites; species Pygmarrhopalites habei. The sequence continues at coordinate 8,330 of WJFB01001404.1, read as the reverse complement.
AGTATGGGGAGTAATCATGCACATCGAGTTTCCTGCCCAGTCTCCTCCCCTTCTCCTCCTCCCTTTCCCCTCCTTGTCCACATGAACATAGTTTTTTATGAGGGGTAAAATTAAGCGAGAGATGAAAAAAAGTCCTCCGCGTCCAATTCTTATATCTGAGGTCTTTGAGGTGGAGAAGAGAGAAAGAAGAGTCGTGTAAATCCTTCGCTCTTACTTTCTCCGCAATAAATTTTCTACCCCTGACTGTGTGTGTGTGTCGTCACATGACACTTACTTGTATATGAAGGGATGGTGTGAGGACGGAGGAGACAAGGAGTGTTAATTTATGAGGGAGTGGAGAACTAGACTAAATGAAAATAAATAATAAACATTTAGGTAGGGTGAGATCCTTTTGAAGTAAACACAGACATACAGTTGACAAATTAAATGAGTCCATAAGGTACAAAATGAAATAGTGTCCAACTTACTTTTGCTTCTATTACTCTTTTTTGAAGACTTATTAGTCATTTCAGTTACATACATGTATTTCAGACATGATCCCTTTCGCTGGCACAACACGGGAAACTTTCCTTTTTCTAAATTGCTTTTCATATTCTGAATGTTTTTCACATTCAAGTACACACAGCGTGTATGTAGGGAATTATTCTACTAATCAACATAATTAATATGTTTTCTCTTCCAAGTATATCCCAAGTTGTAGTTGACTCTTGGATGAAAAAGATGAATTTAGAGAAAAGGAGAGTAGAGAAACTTCCCTCCGACTACTCATCCGTTCAGGATTTTGTACAAAAACAATGGCGAAGAGAGGATACAATTTTTTGTTGGCTCCCTCATTCTACTCTGTTCCAGATCCAGAGTGAGAAGAAGATCCATAATGCATCGACAGCGACGCCTCTCCATCCTCCTTTCCTTTCATATCTGACCGTGTCGGAAGGATTGGTAAACTGGAAACGACACACGATTCATTCATTTAATCTTGATAAATGAAAATATTTTTCCCTCCTCTTCCCTCTCGTAGTCCAATCACTGGAATTTCTCTTGGTAGTCACGCTAATAGGATGATGATCCAAGTTCACACACAACAACGGCACTGAAACAAAGCACATATGTACATGTTTCATGCACCATCCCAATAAATGAAACAGACCAGTGAAAAGAATAGGCTACACCTACATATTTTCTCATTTCTGATGAGTAGTGTTCTCTTTCTACTTTTTTGCGTCTTCACACTCCTCAACATTATTATATTAAATTCATCCAATATTATCTGTTTGGAGACAAAAAAGAGAAAGGTAATCAAATAGTCACTTTTCTATGATTCAGAACTTTCCCCTTGAGAACAGTCCAAAGACTGTAATACTTTCGGATCTGTATGTACATATGTCGTGTGAGGTAGAAATGAACTTTTTCCTCCACAGAGTGAAAACCCACAAGAGTTAGGAAAAGTAGTACAGAAATGGATGGACAATGAGGTTGGAGTAATCAGAGGAGGACTTGGGTCAAGTTCCATGACTGACAAACGTGAGTGGAGGGAAATGGAATATTTTCTACTCAACTCTTCTCTTGTAGCAGTGATAATATACGTCCACACACTGTTAATTGAAGGAAGAACGAGGGCAAAATGAGAGTGCATGTGTGGAGGGGGAAAGATGGGTTGTATTGACAAAGCGTATTTATCGTGGTTGTTGTAAGTAGCCCACAAAGTCCACATATTTCCCCGACGGCCTTTCTCATTACTCTTCACCCATCCTCATCTCCACCTCATCATTTTCCCCGCATCATCCCACAGAGTCGAGATGAGCACCACCAACTCTCTCTCCCAATCAAGAACAATGGGGTTGGGGCAAGTCAAGTGAAAGTTGGAAAGTCAAAGGATCCACCTAACATAAGTATATTTGCACTAGTCGTATTTTTATCATAATCAAGAATACTTCCAAAAAGTCCTTCAATACTCTCAACATTTTCCAAGTAAATATACACATACGTAGTCCGTAATACTTATTTTGTTTTGAATCATGATGGACTGAGGATGGGAGTAGGAGACGAGTTGTCAATATAAATGAACCCTTCACTAACATCATTTTATTCTCGTTCACACTTCACAACATACTTTACTCCGTGTGTGGCTGGATATTTTTCCAGGAGAGATAAATTCAAATTTACACTGTTGCTCTGTGTGCATATGAGTACTGCGTATGCCAGGATAAATTGTGACTGTGAGCTCTATATTATTTGTCAGACTGCTTGTTAGAAAAATATTATATGGTAGTACATATATCAATCATCTCCCTTAATCCGAGTAGCATCTACGTCCTTATACTAAATGTATGCTGATTGTTCGTTCCATTTTTGTGAAGGAGGGATTATCTACCATTTTGAGAAAAAATATGAAAAGCACTTTTGTCCACGTTTATATTCTATCATGAAAGTAACGTGTCATTGTATATATTTGATACGCATCATATTCTATATCTATTCATAAACTTTCACCTGGAGTGAAAACACCAGTCGACATCAGGAAGGTGAATGAAGTGTATTTACTAGATCCTCTGGAATCACTCTCTCCCTCGATTTTGAAATATATTAAAAAGTCTTTTTGTTCAAAATGCACTACAGTTAATTGTACGAAAAACTTTACTTTACTTTCATGATTTTTCAATTGAATCTTGGCAAGTCAAGATCAATCCATTTCAACTAGAAAACAAGATGATTTGGATGGGTCGATAGAAAGTGAGAAAAAAAATCCGGACCTGGTGAAACGTGTTATAAATGATGCACAACATGCTTTCAATTTTTTAAAGCTCGCATTCCGGCTACCCATTTTCTATTATAACGTCTCTTTGGAGAGACAAATGAGGTATACTGTAAACATGTACGACGTACACAATTGACCATGGTATACAGAGGAATATGATTCCATCTGCTTTCTCCTAATAGAATTGTGAAGAAAAGAAGCTTTTACTCCATGCGTTATACAACATTACACCAATCTGAGTCCTTGTGATGGGTTAAGGAAAAGTAATTGGGCTCCACGAGCAGAGAATGGAGACCTTCAAACTCACCTGATTCTGTGAATAAGATTGCGTGTGTGTGAAAAAACTTGCGCGTCTAACTTTGATGATCCAAGTCAATAGCTACATCCAAACATTCTTCTCCATTTCACTCCCATACTATACAGATGTTATTAATATCCTACCGATGAAGAACTCAGTGCAGTTGATAGGATGAGAAAAAAATAGTGACGAATTATTGAAAATATGGCCACTGAGGATTTTTCAATACCGGATACATACACTAACTGGATGACCGATAACAGCCATTCTGTACGATCTTGGGTATCACAAAATTTAGGATTTTGTTGGAAATAAGCACGCATTACAAAGTCGAATTTTCTTTTAAAAAAGTAAAATATTAAAATGATACGAAGTTTTCAGTTTTTATTAAAATTAGGCCGTAGCTTAACATTTGACAGTACGAGTGCACCACTTTCATTCTCTCTCTTTTGAGAAAGAGAGTGACATTTGGGAACTTGCTCATTTTTTGCTCACTGTAATACTTTCCCCAGAAAATTTATATCGTAGTAATTTTGGACAACATTTCCCTTGTCATTATTTCACTCATCAATAAACATACCAGGACAGATTAGCTTGCTCAATTAAATAGCACTTTGAAAAAAAATATATAATGAGAACGAGACGTACTTACAGGTATATATAGGGTCATAAATTTAAAATTACATACATGATTTTGTTTCAACAAAACATGTATTTCCAGTGCGTCAACAGTAAAATTATAAATAAATACATTGTAATGTTGTAACTACTAAATTGACATCATTTAGAGGATTATCTTTTTTTAAAAAAAATTATTATTACACACGAGCTTCTGTAAGAGGGATCCTTTCTGACTAATATAGTAACTAGTGAGCCATGGAAGCTGTAAATATTTTCATCAAGAACTCCTTATTTTCTAATCAAATTGAATGAGACTCAGATCATTACGAACTCAATCCCTCCAACACCAAATTATAACCACAATGTACACATTTTCTCTCCATACATATTCGATCCGTGGATTCAAAACCTGTGCAAAGGGCTGGAGACACTTTTACACATAATTAAATAATTTAATTAAAATTTTGAATACATCGCTGCTGGCATGCAGCAAGAGGATGTAAATTATAATAAGCATCTACTATTGATAGACTATGGACCATAGTAATAAAATTCTACTCGCAACCAGCGACAAGTCCCGTAAAGATAATAATAATACAAGTTATTTAGTAAATATTAGATTTCCACTAGCACCATACCACAAATTATGTTCATAACTTAATTAATTGTATAATATAAAAAAAAACTTTTCAAAAAAAGTATCTTTGCTTAACTGTTGAGTTATTACTTAGGTTATTATTCCACAGACTAGAATGGCGATCATCGGAGCTATTATATTTCTTGTAGTATATTTGATTAGAAAATTAGGGATGATCATTAATATCGTCAGGCAATGCAATGTACTGTTGTCGCTCACAAATACTCAAAACTTCCAAATCATAATTAATTAGTAAATCAATGCGCTAGTACACACTCAACTTACCGAAACGAGTATAGTCATTATATACAGGGTAAAATGTATACGCTATCTATAATTAATAATACTACATCATTATCATCATCATTATACTTAATTTGACTGTGGACCAAAACTCGTTGCCAAATCGTCAGTTACTGAGAAAAAGGAGGAGGAGGACATGTCAATTTTCTACAGAAAATTGTTGCAAAATGAGGCAGAGGCACCCTTTGTTTCACAATAATATCATTTCGTTCTTATGCTTATTAACTAGCGATGATGACTATTATAAGCTTTTTAAAAAACATTATATCAAATGGAGTATAATATGTGGATCTGACAAATTGGCAAGTTTTTCGCAACAATTTTCCATACAAACTTTTCATGTTATTCGTTAAGAGTAAATGTTCTATAGATTAGGTATGTTAGATGTAAACTAATTTTTCATCATTGATCATACTATGATCAGCCTAGAAGCAGTTTCTGAGTACAAAAAGTGATCCATCATATTTATAATAATATATAGGTAATAATAGTATCTCAAACTCTTGTTTTAAAAAAATTTGAATGTTATTCTTATACAACTCTTTGCCTCATTTTATATGCTCCTGTATACATTTAGTACGTGTGTAAGGAAAGGTTTGAACCATTGATACAAAATCTCAATTATGAAGAATAGCTTGTATGAAAATTCAATAGTTGATTTTGATACATTTCCTTACACACAAAATTGTATACACCATGTATAGCTAAATTATTTCAGTGAGTGTAGAGCTCCATAATTTTAACGTTCTTGCTGCAAATCGAAAGTTTCACTTATCCTGTCGTACTTAGAGGTCCTATTATATACACATTAGGATTGTATATCCATCTTCGTACCTCTACAATATATCAAGATAATAGGCTAAGAGGAAATAGCGTGAGTGAAATGAGCTAATCCGTCTTAAAAACCAGAGCAATTATTTTCGAATGTAAATAGCTGAGGGAAAAGTGTTCAGTAAGATCACATGTTCACATAAACCAATTATAAATGGCTGATAAAATATCGTATAATATTACCTACCTACCATATGCTGGTGGTTTTGTTAAATGTGAAATATATTATTAAGTGTCGATCAATAGGTATGATAGGCAATTAAATTAGATTACAAACCGTTTCAACTTTAAAAAATATTTGTCAACAAAAATAAAAAATCAGTAATAATCATCACTTTAACATACCTTAGAGAACGTTCTTAGGATTTGGATTTCATAATTATACAAGATCAAAGAGATATCTTAAATGGCGTTAAGCTCACACGAAGCACGAATGTTAAGATAAATTAGATTAGAATTACAAAGTAGTGTGCAAAAAACTGCGAGGAAAAAAAATTCAAGTTGTTATAAATGAGGTCAAGTACTATTAAAATTGAATTGTAGGTTAATGTTTTTTACATATACAACTGAAAATGACTGACGATTCTTGTTCAGTAGTTGATATCCTTAAAATAAAAATATGATAGCACGTTGCTAATAATAATTAGAGAAAAAGCCTTGGCTTTTATCCTTTTGCGACCTTAATGACTCTTAATTTTAATTTTGGGAGAGAGATGATGATGACTTCCACGACGGTCCACGAGGATGTAATGTCAGTGAAAACTCTCCAAAAAGGTATTAGATGAAACGAAAATTAAACACTAGACGATTAAAAGTCTTCAATATATCTGAGACACCCACACTGACTATATACAAGTATTCAGACTGTGAGACCGGGATTTCCGGATCTTCTTACTATCAGTCTTGCTTATGGGTTCAAAACTAACTTTTCTAGGATTTCCCAATGCGACGAGTGTACTGCCAACACTGAGACCTAAATAGCAAAGTGACAACAGAATATTATATTAGGCTTTGTTCAGCTTCAAATTGTATTTTCAAAGCAGAATGTATCTTCTACGTACATTCATTTAGTGTGTAATGAAATTTCCTCATTCCTTATTTTTTACGCATATCAAATAAAGTTCACAGAAACCTCGCAATATGAAAATATTAATAGCTAAGGCTTGCTACTGTGATTGAAAATTTTAATAGTACGTCTCATCCTCCTCTAAAAGTGAAAAGACCTTGAAGTATTTATACGTTACATAAAGTAATCAGATCTTAATAGAGAAACAAGTAGAGACAATTTAATTGCAAAAGTCTAAGAAGAAAGTAATAGACTGAATTGACATAAGCCATCAGCAACGACGTACATAAGAATGCTAAATAGCCACAAACTGATGAGAGATTGAAAACTATTCTGTACAGACTACAACAGATTGATCGGATAAACTTGGGAGGGGCCTAAGGTAATAAGGCTTCGTAAGCACAACATCCGTTCTAATACAAAATGAGTTATTTACGGTAGGAGACAAATTTACCTGCTTGGCCTGGAGGAGCAAATGGCTGACGAGAACCTCCCGTTGGAAGTGTCACCAAAAGGGAAAGAACGGCAGCTTTATTTCCTGCACATGGTTCAAGTGCTATGGGACTTGGGTAGAGCTATGTAAACAGATTATTTCAGTCAAAGTTTTTTTTATTATGATCAATGAAGTTTATACTTTACATTTACTTTCCTATTACCTTTTTACGCTTTCTTAATGAAGACATACTGGAAGCTGCTGAGACTTTCCCAACTTCAAGATAAACTTGAGCAAAAGGACGACTTGCCATTTGTTCCATTTCAACTAGGAAATTCTGGATTTAAAGATTGAATAAAGTCCATTAAAGATTAAAATATGCTGTATAAATTGACCAAAGAATATTGTGTTACAGTATTTCATACATACTTGACGACGTCTGTACATATCGTATTTCTGTTTAATTTTCCAAAGTACGGCCGCAACAAGCAGTAGCAAAAGGAAACACCTGTGTATGTTAAATAAATCCACAATTCAATTTCTTCTGAAGGCATAAAATAGATAAGCCGACAATATCTAATGGAGAGTTCATTGTTGAACAGGAAAATATTATGATACAACTCAGTCATTCTACAAAGAAAATTGTACTCACGTAGAAAATGTCACGAAAAAATGCAGCAAGTCTAATCTGGGTGATTGCGAAAAAGAGATCAAGAAAGTTCCTGAAATTGTAAGAAAATAAAAATGCAACATATTAATTGTTTCGGGAAAATGTATAATATATATTCATAAGAATTATTTATAAGTCAATGGAATCAGTACCAGGTGGCTGGAAATCGTACACGTAAACGTAAAAAGTTGTATTATCAGACGTTCCAAAATTATAGTCAGTTTTTCCGAATCTAGACTTAAATGTGGAGCAACTGCAAAAAATTGATCATAAATATAATTATGTTGTGAAAATTTGTACCAAATAACACTTCTAAGTGAAATTATTCATATTAAAACAAGGTGAGAGTTAAAAGTTAAAAATTAAATAATGTATACAAACCTGTGATTCGTTAAAAGCATTTTTTCTACAGACCCTGTCTTGACAGTAAGATTCATTTTGGCTGGGATTGAGCATTGAATGTGAAATTCTGCATCGATGTCCATTTTTGTAGGCGTGTTACGAAAATTCTACAAAAAATCATCATATGTGTCAAACATTAATACTACTTTCATAATTTCATAGTCTTTTTTCGAATAAATCATTGCACTCACTATTTGGTTGTAATGTCGGTCTTCTTTTTTCGACAAATTAAATGTAAATTGGTAATCAATTTGCAAGTCGTCTGGTGATAGAACAAAAAATCACAGTAGAACAATTAACTAAGTATATTTTCA